>JBBPFP010000044.1:6562629-6576835 GCA_037974795.1 Kaempferia galanga | reverse complement strand
AGCTAGAGCTAGTGTTGCATATCCTATACAATTTCTTCAAAGTAACTGGTGATCTTTTGAGGTTGTTATGGAATTCAAAGCTTTGTTTGGAGCATGAAATCTTTTATTACAAGAGTATATAAGCTACGTCAGATCTTATGTATATATCTTGGTAGCCTATATTGTTTGGTACATCAGCTTTCTAGTTATAAAAAAATGATAAACTTAGTCTCATTGACTATCCCTGTGATGGCCGGTTTGGTTCTACGGAAGTTTTCTACCGGCTACTAGGGTAAATCGGTAAACATTTGTGGCAAACGGTTCAAAAGTCCAGCATCTCTTAAGTGGTAAATCCTAATTGATCAGCTTTCTAGTTATAATTCAACAAAAAGGTGGTTATTGTTTTGTACTCTTTATGCTGTTGCAATGAAACAAACAAATTCTCTGCGTAATTAGTGATTGTTAACGGAACACTTTACTAGTTTCTAGGTAAAGTTTATTAGTGGTGAGAATTTGGTTAAATTTAAACTGAATTAATTGAATAAATTAATTGAACCTATTGAATTTTTAAAAAAAATTAAACAGATTGAATTGATAAAATATTAGTTAATTTATTTTTTTAACTAATTGATTTAAATTTTTTGAATTTAGATTTAATTGAATTTTTTAATTTAGGTTTAAAATTTTTATTTTGTTTAATAAAATTTGGTTTCAATTAAAATACGATTTAGAAATTTGATTTGATTCAGTTAAAAAAAATATTTGGTATATTTAATTTAATTGAATAAAAAATTTTAAAATTTAACTTAATTAAATTAACTATTTTTTAACTAAATAAATTAAATAGAATTTTAAAATTTAGTTAATTATTTAGTTTAATTAAATTTTTACTCATCGTTTAAGGTCTATACTTTTACAACTATAATATTGTTCATTATAGAATCTAACAACCCTATGTCTTAATCATTTACATTAATAATTAGTAGTCACATGTGATTTATCTCCTCCGTATTGGTCTTGGGACGGGTTGATAGAGGCATTGAGAGCGAGCGAATCGTCTTTTGCCATATTATAGAATCTAACAAAAAAATTTACACTCTCTATAGGATTATAAATAAAGTTTTGGGGTATTCAAATTTATTTGATAAAATAATGAGTCAAGTCAAATTCAGACTAAAATGAATTAAATTTTTAAAATAATTGTTTAAGCTTAGCTTGATTTATTTTTGATAAATTTGAAATCAAAATTTTTGATAATTTAAATTAAGAGCTGTGAATTTTTAAATCAGTAGAGACAATTTTAAAAACACAAGAGAAACTTTTGAGAGTGGTAACAAGAGGAGTGTAATGGGAATCGACTGCATTATTTTAATATTATAAAAGTTAGATGCGCAAAATGAAAACTTCTAAAACTTAGTGCACGACTTCCAACTCAATAAAATACCATTGTTCAAAACACTATCGGAACATCAACACAATCATTAAACATAAGCTATACTTTCTTGCCACTTGATCATCAACTGGATCAAATTGGCTATCCTATATTTTTAGTGGTGTGTTTATTATTTGATTGGGGAAGAAAAAGAAGTGAAATGAAAAGAAAATAATAGGAATACAAGGACAATCTATTCCTCTTTATGTACAAAAAGAAGTAGCTTAGTCGTATTCTCCACCTTCGCAGTTGAGAGAGCCGGTCCTCTATAGCGAAACGAAGGGTGCGATTGGGAATTAGTTTTGATTGATCTAACTTCAAGTTGGTCATAGGAGAAGTATCCCGCTCGCCATCCAGCCACTTCCTCAAGGCTCTCCCCTCGTAGGTGAATCCATCAGCTGCCACAAGTGGATCATGCATCACTCCCTGCATTGTAGTAATATCATCAATAAATTAACTAACCACTTGTCCTAAAAGAATGAGTTATTTAAAAAGAGATCATTTTATATGAAAATTGATTCACTGCACTTGTCCAACGAATGAGCATGAGACATATCAATGACCAATAATAATGGTTTAATTTAAGCAAACAGTGCTTTCACTTGCCTGCAGGATTGGGCACAGGAAGAAAGAAGGAGCAGGTCTTTCCTCGATAGATAGCTGCTCCATATCCTTGACAAGTTCAGATGTTGACTCTGGTGAATGTCGAGTATTCAGTGAACATGGGACGTCATTTAAATATTCTAAACTTTCGAACTGGTTGATCGTGATGTTTTCCTGCTTATTTATCTTCTGTCTCTCCATCACGAGAACGTCCAATGATGACTGGATGAACTCCAATTCCCCTGAAGCTTCTTCTCTGAATAGAGGGCCTTTTCTTGGGCATGAGATTGTAGAAGGGATATGGTTTCAGTGATACTTTGTAGCTCCTTCAAGATTTCGCCCATCTGGATACCAAGCTCTTCTTGCTGCAGTTTGGTAGTCCTCAGAAAATCTTCAAGCTCTTTTCTGATTTTGGTTTCATGTTCGTAGGAAGCTCTGTAAGCTTCGGCCTGGTTTAAAAAGAAAAACAATTGAATACGAAAGATAATTTTTTCACTTAACAACGTTTTTGTAATAGTAATGAACTCAAAGTAACCAAACAACTTGGCTATTGCAAGTACAAATTGCATGTTAACAAGGAAGACTAGTTTTTTACACTAAATCCACGGAGATCTATGATAATTGAGCATGCAAATCTGGAAAATGACAACTTATATGTATGATTTGTACAATGGTAGCTTTTCCACTAAGAAATGATTATGAAATTGAGTAAGAAATGAATGAAATAAATGTAGCATGACAGATTTTATCAATGCTTACTCTATTAATAGCTTCTGCAACTTCTGATTCCAGTTCTTTCCGTTTTACTAATTCAGCAAATGCTACTTCTTTTGACCTTTTAATCTCCAATTCTGCCTCTTTTAGCTGCTTGCAAAGGACATCCTGCTCCAATTCATCTTGTGTGTGTGTGTGTGTGTGTGTGTGTGTATATATATATATACAAGAACACCATCAAGTTAGTGATAGAGTTTAACAAACATAATGCATGAGTACCTTAGAGTTCATATCTGACAGATTTTTTATGTAAAAGTGTGTTATACCATGATGTGGTGGTTAGAAAAGGTTCCCGGGAATTACAAGAGGTTGTGGCACAAGCAGCAACGAAATCCACAGACGAGACATAACCAATTGCATTATTGCAATCACTGTGATCCAACATTCTAATTCCTTGTGGTTCAGCAGCAAAAAAAATTATAGGGCGCACATTCTGAATTAAGCAATGGATCACAAATGTGACATTCTGGGTCTAACCAGAATCTCCCCCTACATAATGGTTCATCTGAAGTAATTCTGAAGTAAGAAGTGGTTGGAAAAGATCTGCACATTCAGTAGCCTCCCTTGTCCAGATATGTCTACCTTTATTAACAAACCAAATCTCACAGAATGGTGGTGCCCTTTTTGCAGTAAAAGTTTCTTTGTAGGAGTTGCATTTGAACTTGAAACAACTGCAATCAGTTCACAGGGTAGAATAAGCTGTGCAGCCTAGAAGGTATATATGTATACAGGGTAAGGTTATGTACAATAGATTCTTCCCTGATATCCCATATGGTGGGAGCTTCGTGCACCGAGCTATCCTATGGGAAAATATAAGGGCCTGATGGACAACAGGAGGTTTGTCCATATGAGCAAGTTTCTTGCTAAGCATTATGTCCAAAGGACTGCAAGAAAGTATCATCCTAGTAAAAAGGAGGTATTATTATTCCATTGAGATGGGAGACCACTGCTGGTCGTTGTTTGATATTTGTTGTTTTGGTATCTTCCTAGTAGAAAGGAGGTATTATTATTCCCTTGAGCTGGGAGACCACTGCTGGTGTTGCTTAATATTTGATCTTTTGGTAGCTTGGTGCAAGTTCATGGCCCAGGCTCAGCGCCCAAGTACCCATGTTTAGTGTTGTTCCATAGATCAAGTACACTATTGGAGTCGTACTAGATTAGGCAGACATAGTGGCAGGCACAATTCCCACTTCCCACATTTCCAGTCATGTCAGGCATCCATTAATGAGAGGTTGGCTCTATCTTCGGACTTCAAGGTTCGCTGAAAAAAAAAACAGCCTGTGTGGTTTTCATTTGCTTCAAAGGATGAAGCTCTCGTCAGCGTAGGATTCAGGAAATCTTATATTTTAGTAAAATGTTGTTTTTGTAATTCAAATCCATGATTTCATTGTCACATGGTAATAACTTTACCATTGCGTCAAGGCTCCCCTTCATATTCAAGTGCTCCAATAAAGAGAAAATATCTAACCTTGTGTTGCAGTCTTGCAATAGTTGAAACCAATAATTTGTCTCCAATTATCTGCCTTAGCTTTTTAACCAAGTCAATTCGGCTTATCTTTCTCTTCTTAAAATCATCATAATGTTATCATCGACGGATAAAGAACATAAGCACCTCAGCTTTAGTAGACACTGCAGCATGGTAAGCTTTTAACCACAATAGTTTGTCACTAAAAGCATTTGCAGTAAGCTACAGCTAATGTTTATAAAATTTTCAGTGACAAAAAATTTTCATCATAAAATTTTAGTATTATTATATCATTCACTGGCGATACGGACAAAATTTTAGTATTATTATATCACAAAACTTCTAGTGAGAGATTATTAATTTTTGGGACATTTTTTTTTATTAAAACACTTTGTAGTGAGAATTAAGGTCCAAAAGTACCTTGTTTCTCATAGCAATCCTAGCAAGGTAAACATAAGTGGGTTGAATTGTTCCAATATTACAACTAGGTAGAATGAGTTAAATCTGATTGGGTGCAGTGCAACACATTCAATTGGCCTAAATGAAAACTTACATATATAATTACACTTACGGCATGTTTACTTGGCTAGGAATAGGAGAGAAAAAAATGGCATGTTTACTAAGAATGAAGAGGAAGAAATTTAATGTTTGTGATATTATTTTCTGCCAGTAGCTACTATCCAAATAAACAAGATGGCTAAAAGTGGTGAAATTCCCAGGCTTAAAAATCACTTCCATTCTCTCCTACTCCGTTCCCTTCATGGCAAAACACCATACGATCTATTTTAATCATGCATCTCTTTGCAATGCACTAATGACAAAAACAGGCAGTCCAGTAATTCCACATTGTTGTGCTAATTCATACACCATCAATAGCCTGAACTGATACAATTTTGTAAAATATTTATCGAGATTGTCAAATATGATAATAAAGAAATTTGGGGGAAAAAACATACATCAACGCAAAACTTACTTTTCGAATGCTGATCCCATAATAAGTTTCCTAATGTTATATTGAGCCCCTAGATCGACAATCCCATTCTGAATTTGTTCAGTTTCTTTCACAATAACACTTGCGTGCACCTGTCATTACATTCAACATTTTAGCTCTACAAGATATAAAGTTGGCCATTAAAGTTCAGTAAAACATGAGAAACTTTGTGCATGAATTTGATAATTGCCAAACTAATAAAATTCATTGGAATCAATTTTGTCAAACTAATTAAGGTTGGATTGGCTACTAATGTTATTCATTTTTCTTGATCTAAAAAGTGTTCCTCTCTCTCTCTCCCCCTTGTTTATACAATTTGTGAATTATTTTCTTTGTGCAAAAGGAGTCTTGATCTACTGAAACATCTTTTAAGAATATGCAAATTTGAGATGCACAAAATGGTTAGTGTCATGCGAGTAGGCACAATGGTGAACTCAGCATGTGAGAGCATCTCTTATTCTTAGGGAAGTGTCTGACACATGTCTCCAAGGTTTATTTGTACTTCAGACAATTTTATAAATATTGTATCTATGATTTCATCTCGATAGAGGTAAAATTCAATTTCTTAGATGCTTTCTTATTGCCATTTGATAAATCTTAATACAATATTGTATCCTACAATGTTATGCTAGTTCTATTAAATGTATTAAGATGCAATCCTTACATAGATAGGTCCGATTAGAGTTATCTTTGGTTTACACATTGGTATTCATATCTACCTAACAAATTGAAAAGCATATCTACCTGACCAATTTAAATTCTACAAGACAATCAATTTAAATAAACTACAGACCCTGTTAAAAAATGCAGCTACTTTCAACTTGAACACTTGGCCACACAAATCAAAAAAATTAAAAAAATTGGCATCTTCAAACCCTCTTTGTTTAGGAGGCATGGTTACTAGATGCGAAACCAACAGAATATTGCAGATAGTTTAAGAATGAATTCACCCAAGCTCGCATATAACATCATGGAATCTACACAAGGAACATTCCTGGAAGGGTATAATTAGTGAGAAAAGTTGTTGATATAGTATATCGCTTATGATTAACATGGCTTAACACACAAAGAATGCATAATCCATGTATAGAGGAAGTAGAAAAGGAGTTATAAGAAGAGAAGAACCTGTGCCTTGCGGCAAAAATCTAGAAAATTTAGTAGCACTTTCTTAGTTGCTTCCGTCTCGGTTCTTCGATAGGAAGACACCAGCACTTCATTAGCTTGATTTACAGGAATTTTCCTACTGAAAATAAGATCATACTATTGTCAGAACAATATATATCTTTGTAAAACCCTTCTAATAGGATTCGACTTCATATAAAATTCCCTCATTTTGTATGGCTTTATAATGCAGCCCTAGAAATCGTAGAAGGGGGAGATAAGTGAGACTGACGCAGGGTGGGTATTAAAGGAGAGAGCTGGTGGACGTGAAGAGTGCAACCGAAGCGGCGGAACGCCCAGCGGAGCAGCCCCATTGTCTTCTCGGACGACTTCCCTACCGCCACGTAGAGCTTCCCGGCATCGCCATCGGAAGATCCAACCTCCAGTGATGTTCTCCAGCGGAGGTGGAATGGAAGGGAGCTTAAGCGGAAGCGGTCGACGTCAGGGCTGAGGGGCGGCGACGGGTAGAGCACCTCCATGTCGTTGTCTTCCTTCCGTGGGGGCGGTGCAACAATGGAGACAAAGCCAGTGTAAACAGAGACGCTTCGGTTTGCTTTAAAGTGGTGAGAAACTGCAAATTTTACACCCTGACCTTCACCAAGATTTCTGTTGGACAATAGTGGGTCCCTCCCTCCGTCTATTGGTCCATAAACAGAAAGGTGACATTTTTGTGTCAGATGGAAGGGAACATGGAGGATATTACAGTAATAGGATCGGGAGGGACCGTTGGATCAAGGATAGACCGTTGGATCATGTTTTATTTCCATTTGCGCTTTTCCGTCCGCCATTGCCTCCGCCGCCGTCGCCGCCTCCCAGCTGCCGGCCCAATCGTTGGCGTCCACTGGTTTCATTTTTGGACCACGGTCGCCGCTCCACCGTCGGTCCGATTCTCGGATTTTGGCCCCTCCGATGGGCGAAGAGGCCCCCGATGCAGCCCGCGACCAGATCGCCGACGAAGGGTTAGGCGAGTACGGCCGCGGACGCGTCAGCAAATGGGAGTTCGGACTACCGACTGACTACGAGCTCTTCCTCCTGGTTAAGCCCCTGGTATGGCCGGCGCTCGCTGCCGCTTTCCAGATCGGCTCCGAGCCCAGCCGCACCGCCGTAGACGTCGACGGTGAGGTAAAAAAAACCCTAAATAACCTCCGCAGCACCTTCCCCTCCTCCGCTTCCGCCTCCTCGCTCCGGCACTTCGTTCCTTGCCAGTTCCCTGTTGAAAACGATGACGAGGTAGAGGAGGAGGAAGAAGGAAACGATGCCGTGCTGCCCAAAGTGAACTATGGAATAGAGAGTCCCATACCAAAAGTCGGCGAGTCGAGGCCTTGTCGGCCCTGCGGATGGAGAACCCGATCAACGAAACGAACACCATCATGCAGATGATGAACGTGGAGAGCCTGACGAGGCAGAACGTCGCGAGCCATCTCCAAAAGTACCGCATTTATCTAAGGAGCAAGGTGGGACTCTCCAGCGAGGGTCCTTCCTCCGATTGTGCCTTTGCCTTGCCTCCATGCCCGTTCCGTCGAGCCTCCGAGAGCACCACCACCAACCGCCCCAGACGCCACCGCAAACCGTGCCCCCTTCCCTACACCATGCCCACCGTGCTTCCGACGCCCTTCTACATCGTGCTTCTGCATGGGCCGTGAAATCTCCGTCCCTCTTTAGAAATCTTCAAATTCAGAAGCCATTGACATATGCAGCTTTGGCTCTGTTTGAGCGTGGCTAGGTGGTACAAAGGACATGATCACCCCGATGCAACTTCCAACCAACTGCAACCCATCAACGTTTTCAATTTCCTTCTCTTGATTAGTTTCTTCACCCGAACAGCATCTCTATGTCTCCCAGCGTCTGCTAGAGCATTTGACAGCAGCACACAGCTCCCTGCGCTCTCCGGCTCGAGCTTAAGCAGATGCGAAGCTGCCAACTCTGCGAGCTCGATATTGCTATGGTTCCGACTTGCCGCAAGCAATGCTCCCCATACGAAAGTATCTGGCTCCATGGGCATCTCTGTGATCAGATCGCAGGCCTCTGTGAGCTTGCCTGCTCTCCCCAGCATGTCCACCATGCAAGCATAGTGCTCCAACCTTGGCTCGATCCTGTGCTTCACCTGCATTGAGTGGAACAATCCCTTGCCGAGCTCGACCATTCCGCCGTGACTACAAGCTGACAGCGCGGCCGTAAATGAAAGATGATCGGGTCTCGCTCCTGTGCTTTCCATTCGATCGAAGAGCTCCATTGCTTCCTTGCAGTAGCCCTGATTAGCGTAGCCAAAAATCATAGAATTCCATGAAACCGTGCTTCTTTCGGGCATATCATCGAACACCTTGTGGGCTTCTTGAGCGAGGCCGCATTTGGTATACATGTCAATCAGCGCGCTGCCAACATACAAATCCTCTGCGATTCCTACAACCAGAGCGAAGCCGTGAATCTGTTTCCCGCGGCGCAAATCCGCTGCATTGGCACAAGCTGGCAAGAGGTTACTGATGGTGATCGAGCTCGGCCGGAGCCTTGCAATCTTCACCATATGGATAAAAATCTCAAAGGCTTTATCGTATTTGAAATTGAACACAAAGCCGGAGATGATGGAGGTCCAGGAGAACACGTCGGGCTCGATCCCATCCGACTGCATCGATCTCAACAACTCCGTGGCCATTTCATTCTCGCCCTGGCGAGCGAATCCGGAGATGAGCGCGTTCCACGTGACAAGGTCGGGCTTTAACCCCAAAGACGGCATTTTGACGGCGAGAACCAGCGCGGCTTCTGCCGCGCTATGCAGCGCGTAGCCGGAGACGATGGCGTTCCACATGACCAGGTCCCTTTCGAGCGTTGCGTCGAACAGGCGTCGGGCGTCGGGAACTCCGCCGCACTTGCAGTACATGTCGATGAGGGCGCTGCGAACGAATGCGTCGTGGTGGAGGGAGGAGCGGAGGGCGACAGCGTGGAGAGCTCGGCCGGTGTTTGAGTCGGGAATGCGGGCGCAAGCCCGGAGGACGGTGGGGAGGACGTAACGGTCGGGGGCGAAGCCTTGATGGAGCATCTGTCGGAAGAGGCAGAGGGTGCGGCAGTGGAGGTCTTGGCGGGAGGAACCGTGGATGAGGGCGATCCAGTGGCTGAGATTTGTCTTAGACATGAGGGGAGAGAGAGAGCGGGCAACAGGCAGAAAAGTCTATACTCCATGTTTATACATGGATTGTGATAGAGTGGGCCAGGCTTGGCCAACCAAGTCCAGACGATGTTCGACCCAATCCATTTTGACAGAACCTCAAGATCAACGCCTCATTGACTCCATTTCAACCGGCACCGATACAGCAGTCAGACCCACGTGGTCCCCCAACTTCCTTTCTTTCTCCACCAACCACCCCGCTTTCAACCAAAAGATCTGCGCCATTATTGCTCGGGTATTTGTCTCACGGCGTCGCATTCGCGGCCCATCTTTCGCGTACACGTTCCTGCCAGTAACTGCACCGCGCCACGTTTTGCATAGCCTAACTTCCGAGTTTGAAAATATCTTCGGACCGTGGACACGTGCCCTTCCAGTAAAAGAAAAGAATTTAAAAAAACAGCGAAGGCAGCTCGGCCGTTCGGAACACGTGTCGGACAAGCGCCGACGGCAAACCAACCACGCGTCCCGGCGTCAGAAGGGAAAGCTCGATGGGCAGTCAGATGAACGGCCGAGATGTGCCAGGCGACGACGGTACCGTGATCGTGACCGCCAGCTGCCCCGTTTTTGTGGCACATCCGCTTTGTTCCGGGCCGCATTGGCGAACTCGGCCCCCCGTGCGTTTTTATTCTTCTTCGCCTCCCTAATCTCTTCATCCCTCGGGAGGCTCTCGCAGGTGAGGGATTTTGGATGCAGTGGCCTTGATCTGTTCTTGTTTGGGAGAGGATGGCCGATATCTGCAAGCAGGCGACGGAGATCTCCTCGGCATCGGTCGGTGAGACCGGGCTGCGGCGGTTCAGGATCGTCACTGCGGTGGCGGAGGATACGGACAAGAAGCGGCATAGAGTGGATCCTGGTTGCGACTACGTTGAGAACCACGGAGAGGATACAAGGAACGGGTCGATACAGAAGACAAGAGCAGCATTGATGGAATCGGAGCGCGCTTGCAGAACTAGAGATTTGAAGTCGGTGGTTGGGGATGGGCGTCCAAGTTATGGGGTGACATCGGTCCGCGGTCGGAGGAGGGAGATGGAGGACGCGGTGACTGTTCGCTTAGACTTCGTTCATCGACACCATTTCTTCGGCGTCTACGACGGCCATGGATGCTCGCATGTAAGAAGACCTCTATCTTTTCTTCTTTTTTGATCCGCAAGTTTATCTATCTCTTCCGATCTTTTGTCTCTGATCTTTAGTTGTTACCGGATGGGGCAAATTGGTGCCGGCCTTTTCAGGTGGCGGAATCATGCAGAGATCGGATGCATGAGATGGTGGTGGAGGAAATATCGGCATCGATGCCCGGGAAGGGTTTGGATTGGCCTGCCATCATGGAGATCAGCTTCGCGCGGATGGATGCGGAGGCTGCGGCCTGTTGCAACGGAGGGTCGGCGCCAGGCACGGTAGCGTCCTGCCGGTGCGAGATGCAGACGACCAAGAGCAATCACGTCGGCTCCACCGCCGTGGTCGCGGTGGTGGAGCCAACGAGGATCGTCGTCGCCAACTGCGGCGACTCTCGTGCCGTGCTCTGCCGCGACGGCGTGCCCGTCCCTCTCTCGTCCGATCATAAGGTGAGCTTTCCGATTTCAAAATCCCCTTTTCTTCACGATTCATCCTGACGACTTTGCTCCCAATATTTGGTAGCCGGACCGACCCGACGAGCTGAGGCGGATCGAGGAGGCCGGTGGTCGAGTCATCTACTGGGACGGCGCCAGAGTTCTGGGTGTCCTGGCCATGTCGCGTGCGATAGGTAAGCTAAATTCCTCTTCCTCCTGCCCTTCCGCGTTCCTTCTGGTGGTTCATTAGCTATGCGATTTGATTCCTCTGCAGGTGATTGTTATCTGAAGCCGTACGTGATAGCGGAGCCGGAGGTGACGGTGACGGCAAGGAAGGAGGAGGACGAGTGTCTGATCCTGGGAAGCGACGGACTCTGGGACGTGGTGAGCAACGAAATGGCGTGCGAGATCGCGAGGACGTGCCTGCTGAACAGCTGCCCGAGGCCGAGGGCCGCGGTTGCGATGAGGGAAGAGGAGGAAGAATCGGGGTCGGACAGGGCATGCTCGGATGCGGCGATTCTGCTGACGAAGCTAGCGTTGGCGCGGCGTAGCACGGACAATATCAGCGTCGTCGTCGTCGATCTCAGAACAAGACGACGCTCAAACGAAGCAGCGCGAGTGAGTGGCTGGGCCGGAGTGTTAAACGGGTCTCTTTAGTTTTTAATAGGGGAAATTCTTTTTTTAAGGTAGGTTTATGTTTTCTTGACCGTAGGATTAGGAAATCATCCAATCCCTATCCAAAAGAGAAGCAATCGTGATCGTTGGTTTCAAATCGATGGCTGATTTGAACGACCTTAATGTAAATCTTCTTAGTGCAGCGGGTCTTGGTTCTGTGTGCTATTTAGACGACATCCACATGGCTTCATATTTTAGGAGTTTGATGAAAAGACAAAGCAAGGTGTTCTTACGAGCGGATTAATTCTAAAGGGAATTGGTCCGGCACTAACAGAGTAATGTGGTCTGCAATCTGTGCTAAAGGGTATGTTCCATCATTACTGTCACATCATAGTCGGGGGCTAGATTTGAATTTTTGCTGTCTACGAGGAGTCCAGGGCGAGACAAAGCAACGCATGGTTTCAAAATTTATGTGTCTAATGAGAAGTTAAAGCAGGTTTCATGATTCAAGAAAAATGAGACATTTGCAGGCAACCGACGATGCAATGGCGAAGGCTCATGATCAAGAAAAATGAGACATTTGCAGGCAACCGACGATGCAATGGCGAAGGCATGGGGTGGCTCTGTTCGTGTAATATATGAATCAGCGAACGTGGAGGCAGGGGGTGGCTCTGTTGGTAGTAAGGAAATGGGAGAGAATTTGGAAAACAAAATCAGAAACATATTGGTTCAAGCTAGCTACATAAACTCTTTACAATATCTTACGGAAACTCTTTACAATATCTTACGGGCTCTCTAATAGCATCTTTTCCGGAGCGGTGCCAACCCCTCCCGTGGCTTCATCATCATCTCGTCCGGAGGTTTAAGCAGCGATAAGAAGACAAAACTTAGCCTTGGCTCGAGGCATAGGGTTTAAGGCCTATGCCTAGGGCCTTAATGTTAATGGGGCCCATGGTTTATTAATAATTTGAGAATATTTTTATTAATTTTTTTAAAAGAAAAATGTCTGCTTTTTATAATTATTACTTTTAATTATCCGAGTTATTTTGTATCTTTCCTTTTACTCACCCTTTCTACTCTCAGAGAACGTTGTCGTCTCTCTCATAGATCATATTTTTCTTTGCTCTTTTGTCTTCTTCCTCCTCCGTGAGAATAGTAAATAGGGGTTTGTAATACTCATTTTTTTAAAAAAAAATCAAATTGATTTTTTTCTTTTTTATTACATAAATAGAAAATGATCCCTTCGTATTCTTAAAATTTATACATGACATACTAATTTCCACATATTTTTATTAATCATGATATTTAATTCATAATGATAGTTATAGTTCTGTAATGTTTGAGAATAATTTGTTAGATATATTTTTTAAAAATTTAGACAGGTTAATCATCGCGATGTTCATCCTACTTAATCCGAATAAAAATTAATATTTATTTTCTCTTTTGTTAAATTTTTACAGCTACTAGTTAAACTTTAATGTGTCATCGAATTAAAAGTATATATACAACATAAATCAGATTTCATTGTTTCTTTAATTTTAAGCAATTTTATTTTAATAAAATATTAGGCTACTATGTTTTTATTATCATGTGAATATAAATATTTCCATTTTTTAAAAAAATGTGATTTTAGATATATATAAAACCTATAAAAAAACTTATATTTTTTATTTTTTTCAAAAAAAAAGTTAAACCAGTCGGTGCTAATGTCAAGCTCGGATATATAAAGAAGAATAAAGATAAATATTTAGTTTTTTTAAAAAAAAATTAAAGTCTAAAAGTTTAAATAAATACACGTTCGTAACCAATCCCTTTACTAACTATCCACTTCATGCATTGCACATTCTGATTGATCACCCAACGAAGTCATACAGCAAACGATCCTTCCCAAAAGCTCTCGCCAAATACGGGTCATTGCACTCCACCAACCCGAACCGGCTCGCCGCACTCTCCGGCAACGGTTCCCCGGCGAAGCGAGCCCCATTGCTGTTCTGCAGGCCGAGGGTGAGTGACACGGCGTTGCCCCGGGCCGGTGAAATGTTCACTCCACTCGAAGGCACATCGGAGTGCGGAAAATTGGAGGACGATGGCGGTGGCCGGTGACTGCTAGTTTTGTTCTTCCGGCGCATCTCGAGCGAGTGGATCTCCTCGACCATTGGCTTCCAAAGTCGGACTCGCGCATTGATAAACCAATTAGAGACCTGTCCATGATCATTAAAATTAACCATAATTAAGCTACATCAAACAACACACTCAATTAGTGTTAAATAATAATTAGTAACGCCATTAATTACCTGGTTTCTTGTGAGACCAGTTTGTTTAGCCAAGTTATGCTTGTCCACGTCAGTGGGATACCTACAGAAGCACCTAAACTATGATCAAACAAATGGCACTGCATGGGACATGATCCTATAAGATTATAATAACTTAGCACTGATCCACAAGTTGTAAGCAACGTAACATGGACTAAAACAATATT
>JBBPFP010000044.1:6543793-6558268 GCA_037974795.1 Kaempferia galanga | reverse complement strand
TAATGCGTCAATTATCTGATCGTGATCGACTGAAGAAATAATTATAACATTGTTGACGACACATATGAACCAGTTTTTGTTGGAATTGTAAGGTTGCAAACATAGTCTCACATTGAAAACACATGGGAAAGAACATGAGTTTATAAGAGAAAGTTATCTTCATTGGTATAAAACCTTTTGAGTAGAGCCCAAAAACAAAGTCATGACGGCTTGGGCTCAAAGTAGATTATATCATTCTCTCCATTGTGGATATATCTTAAACTTTTTTGGACTTAACGGATTTGACATTTATAGCTAGTATTATCAAAGTTTTAATATGTTAAATTATAGTGGTTCATTGAGAAAATGAAGTTAATAATTATCTTTATTATTATTATTGTAGGTTCTAACAACATGCACTAAGATAATTGTAATTATCTAGGCTTGGTATTCATCTATTTCCTTTGTTGTAGGTGTTTGCATACCGTATGCTTCTTGTTATTTGGTGGAAATTTTGGTTTCATGTGGCAATCATGTTTTTTTACTACTGCTTCAGCTCCTAATGTTTCAGTAGTTATCATATTCATATTCTATAGCATCGAATTTTGAGACCAGGGTGAATGATAAGACCTATATTTAGGGCATGCCATTTGATTTGTTCTATAAAATAGGGCTATTAACTTTGTTCACAAGTTTAGAAATTCAATTAATTTCCAGCAATTTGATTTGATTGTTATCGTTACAATTTTGTGAATGTCTACTTTAGTAGTTGAAGTGTGGCTTTCAGTAAATAGTTGGATAAATGGAAGGAATAGTCGTGTTGATCTGATACTTGACACTTGTTTTCCATCATCTTAAATTTACAAATGTGAGTGGCTATGATGGTTTCATGTTAGGGAATACTATAGGTATAGAAGTCTAGTTGGTGGTGGCTCATTTTGTCTTAACATGTTAGACATATTGAACTTGGTCTAAATAAGGTTTAGTGGACAGTAAGCAAAAGTTTTGACCCTTTTTACCAATGAGAAGTTTCAAACTTTCGAATTGGTCTGATTAAATCAAAAAATGCTCAGAAATTTTAGCTTGGAAATTTTCTATTCGAACTCGGGATTCACTCTGAAGGTATAATTTTCTATTGGGGGATGCTTTGTTCAGGTTGCTTTTAGGATGTTCAGGTAAGTTATACAGTATTATGCCTTAGAGTTCAAGAATCACCTACGATTTGTTACCGTCATGCAATTAGAGTTCAATCTTAGCATCTTGTTTCAGTTTGTCATCGTGTGGAAATCTTGTTTGCAAAAATCATATAGGACTTCGACACTACTGGGGCCTCAAGGTTCGCGGTCAGCATACAAAAACTACTAGGAGGAGAAAAACTGTTGGTGTCTCCAAGAAGTGATAAGCTTGATCTTGTTTTAGTTTCCATTGGATCTCTACTTCCATGTCATGTTTTGGGCAAGATTATGAAGGGTTTTAGATTGGGAAAAACTGTTGGTGTCCCTTGATAATTTTAGATTTTCAAATTGTAAAACTATTTGAGAGCAATATTTATGTTGGCGATTGTTTATTGTTTAGGCAAGATGTGAAGGATTTTATTCTGTTTTATGAATGTTGCATCTAGCTATTTTTTTGTCTTCTGTTTTAGCAAAGATGTGAAGAATTTTGGAAAATAGATGCATCCATTCCTGAACTGCTTCAGCAAATTATACCTTTTATTTCCTCTTTTTTACTTAGTAAATTAAATGTTCTTCAACTTAGAGTGTCTCAAAGCTAAACATGGGATAAATATGAGATTTTTATGATTTTACACTATAAAATGATTTGCAAATCAGCTTATCTTGCAAAAAAAAATGACAAGAAAATACTATAAGTTGATTAGCAACTCAATTGGTTATAATATTTACAGGTGAAAACATACATTTTAGGATGATTAGAGAGACATGAAATGATCAATCTATGCACAATTGCAGTTGATCCATAGAGTTTAAATTACTTTTTCTGCCATTCATGTTGAATAGTGGCAATTGTATTGGTGCTGCGAAGAAGAAAAGAATTAGATAAAGAGAACTAAAGAGACAAACAATGTAGATGCATCTTGAAGCTAAATTGTGGCTGGAACAAAAATAGTTTCTGGCCCTGAAGAAGAATAACAGAAGCTAAGAGCAACTAGACTTCACTCATAGCTGCTACCTAAACTATAGTTTCGAGTCTCCCATCTCACTTGTTTACTAATATGGTATTCCCCTTGGCGATTCGGAACTCTATTTGCCTGTTCTTCTCCGTGCTACTAGGAAACATTCATATTCATGGAAGCTCATTAGGTCAAATTTTGAGTTAGTAAAATATTTTGTTTTCAATTGTTTTCTTAAACTTTTATAGCAATTTCCTCCGTCAAATGCTACAATTACCTCTATCTACATGATTGACGTTCTGTGATTGTCTTCCCATAATCCCCAGAAAAGAAAAGAAAAAGTAGAGAAGTAGGAGTTCCAAGATTCAGATGGGAAAACATACGGTGGAAATCAAAAGATATCAGAAACACCACATTAATAAGACAACTCAATAGCAAACATAACAAATGTTTCACAAGATATTAAGATAACATATGTCACCACTTGCAACACTATTGTTTCAACTTAAACTCAGATAACATTTGGGTTTGAATTTTAACTCAAACAACTTGAAATAACATAACATGCCTAATCACTATCACTAATTTCTAAAGAATCAAAAAACTACTCTGTCTTTTTTAATGTATCCTTCAACTTAGTTTTTTTTCTTTTTCAGAATTTGAAAGTTTTCTATCTGGATTTGAATTTGATATCTAAGTTGAAGTAGCAAATGATGAAATGGAAGCTGGTGCAAATTTTATATCTAAGTGCACTTGAAAAACTTTTTATGTCACCTCTTTGCTTTTGAATGATTGATATATGACACCCTTAAAGCCAATAACTTGACTTAATGTTTCTATTCACGTTTTATAAATACTCAGATTGTATCCAACAAATATAATATATGTTTTTCCCTATGTTAAAACAACATTCAGAATTTTGTATAAAATATTAGAACTTAAAACGAAATGATTTACCATTGCAAGTTTCCTGCATAAAAAAAACAACAAATCTGAAAAACAAATGAGACTATGAAACTAACACTATCAATTACTTTTTTAGTGATCACCAATAAAATTATCTAATTTTCAGTATCCATAATTACCACACCAACACCAATAATTAAAAACAATACTATTAAAGTAGCATTGAATAAAATACTGTACATTTTCTACATAAAAAAAACTATTATCAGTTTAACTTTGATTCATCTACGTGTTGTATAATTCATTCGTATAAAAATTAAACCAGCTTAGCTAACCATATAACATAGAGCAAAACAACAAATTCAAATCACGTTTTAAAATTTGCAACAGAAACAATATAATTGATATATAGAAAATGAGTTTTTGCAACAAAAACACTATCGTAAATAATATGATGAAATTTGCAACAGAAACAGAAACAAATCCGATTGTAAACAATACGATGAAATCTATTAATATAACGTAAATGCAAAATTGATATATAGAAAATGAGCTTTTACGGGTATTGACGCGACGAGAGTCAAGCTAGCTTTGTCGCTGCAAGTGAGGGACGCAGGGGAAACCCTAGATTCAGTGAGATAGGTGAGGGAGGTTGCAGTGAGGGCCATACAGGGAGCTTCAGGCACGACGAGGAGGCGCGGCAAGGGAGGGTTTGCCATGAGGATGACTGCAAGATTCTACAGCAAGAGAGGGCGAGGAGATTTTGTGAGAGAGTGGAACCCTAGCTTTGACGGTGCCTATGAGAGCTTGTTGCGGTGAGGGAGGGCGTGCGAGGATCGCTAAACTTGATTTTTTTTTTTTGCAAGTAATTCTCTTCTTTCTCTTACATGTAAATCTCTCATTAACATATTACAAACTAGCATTAAGATGGAGCTAATCATTAAAGATCAACATCAATACAAACCCGCACTAAGCTAGTGTTGGTTTTTAACCATCACTAACAGTAGATCAACACCAACGTATTGGTGTTTGTGTTAGTTTGTCCAAACCAGCACCAGCAGTGGCGCTGGTTTGCACAAACTAACCCCAATACCGGTGTTGATTTTTTGAGTCAACACCAATGTAGTACTGGGTGTTGATTTGTACAAATCGACACCGTTGTTAGTGCTAATTTTTGGTGTTGGTTTGTGCAAATCAACACCAATTGTTGGTGCTAGTTTACACAAACCAACACCAACGTCTTTAAAAACCAGCTCTATCTTACTGTTGATTTATAAAAATCAACATCACCTTGTATGTAAGAGTGAGATTTACAAGCAGAGGAGGGAAGAGAGTTGTAAGCAGGTGAGAAAAGATTAAAAACATTCAGGTGGTGTTTCGTTGACCAGTTTGAAAATGAGAGAATGAAATGATAGTAAAAGATATTATTTGGATTGTGAGTTTGAGAATGATAATTTAAGAATAATTTTTAAATTTATGGAAATCATCAAACTCATATAAACTTGATGAATTTCATTTCCATTTCATTCCTTTTTATTATCAAAATTATATCATAGCCACTCTAATTATTTAACTCCTCAAATTTAGGTGGTATCCGCTGTCCACGTGGACTGTTGTTGTCGATGTTTCACTATATATATCTTAATTTAAGAGTCAATATTAATAAATTATTTAATTATTAAATTTAAATTTTAAAATCCATACGCCCAGCTCTCTCCGTGCTTCAGTCGTAATAATATAACGGGACGGTAACCGGACCCGACCAAAGCAGAAAACCGCCAAACCACATCAGCACTCAGCCCTCGGCACCCTCAGCTCAGCAGCAGCAGCAGAACGCAGTAGTGGCAATAAATTAGCAGCAGGAGGAGCAGCACAACAGCAGTTCGGAGGAGGCGGTCACCGGACCCACATTTGCTCATCTCTCGCTCAGGCTTGGACCGGAACGAAAAACCCAAGCAGCCCAGTGCAGCGCAGAGCAGAGAGCCAGGCTTGGCCCTCTTCCCAAATCCCCTTTCTTTGCTCTTTCTTGTCGTCGCTCCTCCCCTCCGTTGCATACCCAGCTCGTCCCTCGAGATCCGCTTCCCCGCAGAGCAAATCCACTGCGATCTGGAGACGGAGAATGTGAAGGGGAAGCAGCAGTAGCGGCAGTATTAGTGGCGGCGGATTTATGGCTGCGAATGGCCATGGCAGCTCTGGAGCTGGCGGTGGAGGCGCCAGCAGCAGGGCCGCTGACGGAAGCCCCGCGGCCTCGATTACCGCCGCGGCGGCCACGGCTATTGGGTCTGCGGAGTTGCCGCTCCGTCCTCAGGAGAGGGTACGACTATGCCTCTTTGATCTCTTACGTCTCTTTCTTTGTCGAATTTTTTTGCCCTGGCTTGTTCTTTACTTCTACTTCGGGAGGCCTCTTTGACGCGCCGTACCGTTTTAGATCTAGATTCGAGTAATTGCAGCGTCGGGGGTTCTTCTGGGTGCACATATAGGGCATTGATATACGACATGCTGCCTGTTGTAATCTCTACCCCAACTGCTTCGGTTGATATTTTTTTTCTTCGAGGTGAAGAGAAAAGGAATTTAGTGTGGAGCTTTACTTCCGAGTTTTGACTTTGCAAAACTGACTTTGGATATGTTAATCGTTGACTAGCGGAGAAAAATTGCTGAGATCTTTGATATTTTGATCTATAGGAAGCCAAAATATTTGCGGTTTCAACTAGTGGAGATCTAGAAAATTTTGCCGAGTTCTTGTACATTTTGATTTATAAAAGCCAAAAATATTAGCCGTTTAGACTCATAGAAATCTTCAAAGTTTTCTATACTTGATCTTATATGATTTAGGACAGAAAATTGTCCCGGGAGTTGCTCCTTTGGTGGAAAAATACTGATCTTCTGCAGATGCTCTGGTAAATGAGCTCAACGTAGCTATCATTATCTATCTCCTTTCATGATGTTTTCTCTTTAGATGCTGAGGATCATGATAACGGTATAAATATGATTTCAACTTTTCACGTATGAACCTATAGTTATAGACCTATTGTCCATTCTCACATCCCTTTCGAAGCAACTTGTGCATTTACTTATTCTGTTATAAAGGCAAAAGGAGCTTCTGTACTTGGCTTTAATCATCTGACTTTAACTCATATCCACGGTTCAGATTGCAGCCTTAGAGTGAAATTCCATTAATGTTATTTAGCATACTTCACAATTATTCTCGATCTATTTCATACTTTTTTCTTTTTTTAAAACTTGATTACAGCTAAGTTTACGAATTCTCAGTGCACACTATAATGAAATTGAAGTATCAATCGTTATAGAATTCCTGCCATTTGTTGCGATGAGAAGCATATATTATATTTCTTTTAATTTTAAGTTTCCTAAATCAATAAATCTTTTGTTAGTATGTTGGTCTTGTTATACAGTAAATTTGTGTCATCTAAGATAGATGTTGATTCTCCTTATAGAGAAATGTGTGACATGGGAAAACAAATTATGACATAAATACTAACCGAAGAACTTAAATGATTTATAGTGCCTCACTTTTTCCCTGGTGTTGTCTATTGCGGTGAATGTGGTTCTGGATCAATTGTATTGGTAACATATTACTATATTAGCTAATATCTACACATCCAAGTATTGATATTAGATAAATATATCTTGGTATCAATTAAGTATTCATTTTTTTTACACTTATCTTGGACGTACAAGGTGTGAATGATATATCATTGTAGTGTTAGTCTGACAAAGTGTCAATATACGAACTGGACTGCAATTCAGAACCTTGGTCCTCAAAATGCCTTTTGACCAATTGCCTCTCCAACACTAAAATTTGGGATCAATCAAGCTTGCAAAGGACCTGACATATCTGATGAGCCCTAGTCTCTCTCTCTCACCAAGCATTTGCCAAACAGTTGAGATAGTCAAGCACAAACAACAATAGAAATTCGTTTTACTGTTCCTGACAATATGCACTAGGAGATGCCAGCGCTAATCTGCTATCAATAGCTAGGCATGGGCATGCCTATCATCCTTATAGTTTTATGTTGGCTCAGTACTTTATATTTGGATACAGGATCACCAACCAACCATATGATCCTTGACTCGATTAATGTTAACGACACCCATAGAGTAGGTGGTCGTGCATTATCCTACATTTTGAAGGCAGTTCTCACCTGATAGGGTTGACCAAAGTAACTATGAAACAGTTTGATTCTTGTGACAACTTGAGAGGTAATAGAGAAAGTTCATATAACAATTCCACTCTTTAAGGACATTTCATCACTAATAATGAAACTACCTTGAATGCTACCTTTTTTTTTGTTGAGTAACTGAACTCCTGAATCATGGTTTGACATAACATGCTACTGAATGATTTGTGGAACACCAATTGGATTCAAACTATCTTCTCTTCATCAAATATTTTAAATTAAGGCATCTCCACTTTTGTTTGTCTCAGATGCTTTTAAAATTGATCTATTTGAAGTTTGTTGTGCTCTTGGATTGCAAATTGAAGACCATGTTATCAAACTTGTACATTTTCTTTGCACCAGTTGAGTAGATGGGGAGGTTGCTTTGGAGGACTGTCCTGTTTTGGGTCACAAAAGAGAGGGAAACGAATTGCTCCAGCTTCCCGAACTCCAGATGGGAATGCATCATCTAGTCGTGTAAATGGCCCTCAATCTGCTGGAATTTCTAGTGAAAATACAATTCTGAATTTGTCTATTCTTGCCCCACCATCATCTCCGGCTTCTTTCACAAACTCAACACTCCCTTCAACAGCTCAATCACCCAACTGTTTGTTGTCGATGTCAGCTATTTCACCTGGAGGACCATCTTCAACAATTTTTGCAACTGGGCCATATGCTCATGAACCCCAATTGGTCTCACCTCCTGTTTTCTCTACCTTTACAACTGAACCTTCCACTGCACCACTGACCCCTCCACCTGAACTCGCTCACCTTACAACTCCATCATCCCCAGATGTGCCTTTTGCTCGGTTTCTGTCATCATCTCTGGACATTAGAAGCGCTACAAAAGAGAATGGAATGCCTTATTTATCATCTAATTATGGTGTTGGAAGTGAATTTCAGGCAAATTATCCTCTTTATCCTGGAAGTCCTTCTAGTAGCCTCATATCACCGGCCTCAGGAACCCCAAGAACTGGGCTATCATCTCCTTTTCCAGAGAGGGATACCCCTAGACAGTGGGATTCTTCTGCATCTGCCCAGGACTCACCATGCTCCAGGAATGGGGCATCAAAGCTTTTTGGACTTAATTCAGCTGCAACTAGAAATTTTATACTATGTCCAGATTCCAGTTTCTTCTATCCTGCAACATCTGCTCAGTTTCACTTGGATCAAGCACAGCAATCAGCTCCTCATAGTGGAGGGAGGCATAGTATATCCAGGGAAGCTGATGTTTACTCCAGTGGCAACAGACATAGTAAAGCCTGCAAGCAAGATGTGGAAGAGATTGAAGCATACAGAGCATCATTTGGATTCAGTGCTGATGAAATCATCACAACACAAAACTGTTTCGAGATATCAAATGCAGTGGATGAATCATTTACGATATCTCCATTTGCAAATAGTAAAACTGGGATCGGGCCATGTCACACTGATGAGTTTGCCGACAAAGGGAGAAGGTTATCCAATTCACTTGATCCAATGAGCACGAAGCTACTCACTGCTCAGCTTGAGGTGGGAGTAGATGACAGTTCTGATCAGGATAACATACATGCAGGTAAAATTAATTGCTTGGAAGAGCATTATTTTTCTTATTAGAAAAACCATGCTTGATTCCATTCATAAGAATGTCTTAATCCGATCTATTCTGTAATTAGCAAACAATAAATAAAAACAATGATAAATTAGAACAGTAAAAAACATTATTATCATTTTCATTATTATGATTTTCGTCCAAATAATATATCACAAACATTTGTCTGTCGTGCTATCCAGGTTCTAAACCAAACTGTGTTTGTCAAAATACCTCTCCTTCAGTTCATGGTAAAATTGACTCAGTTGTTGGGGAGGACATTAGTTCAAGGTCATCGGCTGATCTGGAACCTGGCAAGCGAGCACAGCCAGGACAGTCATTCTCTGATGCAGAAATTGATTATAGGAGAGCGAGAAGTTTAAGAGAAGCCAATGCCAAGCTCACCTGGCGCAACTCACTGAATTAACTTTATCTGTTTCTGTGCAAGTTAGAAGAATGATCGAATTTCTCTATGATTAAGTTTTTGAGCTAGAATTGAAAATTTTCTTTCTGCTGATTCAGTTCGTGACTACTTGTAGGTCTTAGCAGTGCGGTGCCGTGGTTACTGGCGAGTTCTTCTTAGGACTCCTTTCCTGTAATCAGATTGTGATTATGATGAAGACTTAGTTCCACTAATTATGTTGTACAGTAGTATCCTTTGGCCTTTGCTATTTATTAAGTGTAGGGGTTTTAGCTCATCTGTAAAGACTTGCAGCTCATAACGAGAGTCGAGTTGCTGGCATCCATTCAATTAGGAAGAAAACTGGCCTCCATTAATAGTATTATTAGTTTGCAATGTGGACTTAACTTTGGTCTTGTAGTTTTTATGCCAAACTATAGCTCTATTCACAACCAGTTATGTAATCCTTTATGATGAGCATTGATGATGCATCAAGGAGGGTGCAACAACCTTAGAACGCGACGAGAGAAAACTAACATATGTTCTCCAAGGGGATGAGATGAGAATGTTCGTGGAAGCAATGCGTCCACTAACCAATACGAACTCAATGGTACGTTTATTTGTTTTTTTATTTTGACTGAATTCTGATGAAATAGGTAGGCCATCTCAGATTATTAATTCACATGAGATTATAATACTTAATCATATGAAATTATTGCTCTTATTCCACCAAATGCTTGTTCCTGGCACTTCTTATCATACGGTACAAGATTCTCCTTTCAGGCTGTGTTCCTTGTGAAGACTATAAAACTGGTGATTTCTAGCTACACGTACACTGTGCAAGACTCTCCTGCTACTATTTCTGAGGGAACAGATTGAAGCCGAGAGGAGAAACGAGAAGAGTAAAAAAAAAAAACAAGAGACCAAAATATAAAGTTAATAGGGAAAAGAAAAAAAAAAGTTAGTAACAATTTCTAAGATTATTCTTCTTCTTCTTATTATTATTTTGTTAGTATTTTTTCATCAATAGGTAGGATAAATTTAAAAGACTTTTAATTAAGAAAGAATCATTATTAATTTGTCAAAATTGAAACTCGATGTCTAATAAATTGAGAATGTGTTCTATTGTTAATTTGTCAAAGTTTGAAACTTAAAATTCTCAAAGAGATGCAATAACAAAAAAAAAAAAAAAGATGCAATATGGAGAGGTACATAAAGGTTTATTGATGTCACAATATTATAATAAAGTGAAATCCGAGATCGAGGGTAAGTTGTTTAAAATTATAAACTTCCTCAGTACATGTTCCTTAAAATTCATTATAATTTCCACATTTTTGCTAAACCCAGATGTTTATTTTGAGAATCAAATGTCCTTGAATTTTAACAGTGTTACGGCTTTGGATATTTATTTAGAACGCCGACATTCAAATCAATTTGTAATATTCGTTACGAGGTTGAATTTGTAGTTTTAACATAATTTTCATCTATTTTGGAACTGTGTGTTAATTTCATTGAAAAATTATCACAAGAATAGGATTTTTTATTAAAAAAACATTGGGTACGAATTATGACTGTTGTGGGCATAAAACATCATCTTCTCTACTTTACTCGCACTTTAAGGTAAGAATTTCCCACGAACATAAACATGAATTCATTTAATGAACTATACTAGAAAATTCATGTACACTAGGAGGGCTGATCGAGCTTGCTTAGCCGAGCTACGTGGACTGAATATGCCAGTTGTTAGATACGGGGTGCTAATCAAGCCCAATGAGTCCATCAAGTTGAACAAGATCAAATGGACCAAACTAATCAGTCAGGTTGAGAGGAACAACAGGCTGATCAGATAGATGTTTATTAATGGGATTGAGCAGGTCGTGTGAGCCAATCAACTCAAAGTTAACAACTTTGGACGATGCAGCCAAACTAGGCGAAACAGAAGTTGCACTGAATCAATAATGAACGGGCTGGCACTACGAAATTTGATTGCAAATAAACTCCATAACTAGTTTGGTTCAACGAGCCATAAGTTCATACATGGACTTTGAATAAAGCAACACAAATATTTGTGAATCTTCAAACATCAAAAGTACTCGGTAAAAAATTGCATAAAGAAATATAATTTAACCAAGTAAAACAATAACCGGACCTAGAACAAGAAACACCCAAGTGGAATGGCAACTCCAATAGGATCTTGGTCGCATATTTCTTAACTCAACTGATACAGGTTTCACTTGAGGGGGATGAACCTGGAGGAATGGGTAGCACCAATACCAGGTCTTCCGTGCTTCACAGGCTTGTATGAGATGGAGAACTCAGCCAAGTAATGGCCAATCATCTCGGGCTGTAATGCCACAGAAACAAATCAATATACGATGAGAAATATGATAGTTATTATTAAAGATA
This sequence comes from Kaempferia galanga, assembly GCA_037974795.1. NCBI lineage: Eukaryota > Viridiplantae > Streptophyta > Magnoliopsida > Zingiberales > Zingiberaceae > Kaempferia > Kaempferia galanga. The sequence goes on along the minus strand of JBBPFP010000044.1, from coordinate 6,546,698 downwards.
TGGAATGTGGAAAAAGAGATCCCTAGCAATATGCCACATGAATGTTATGCCAAAAATACAAAAGGTTACCTTGATTTCAACCTGGTTGAATGTTTTTCCATTGTAGACCCCAACGATGCTCCCAATCATCTCAGGAACTATTATCATGTTCCTAAGATGGGTCCTCACTGGCTCAGGCTTTTCACCTGGAGGTGCATCTCGCTTCTGGATATAGTTCATACATAACAAATGATGAGTATTCTAATTTAATAGAATTGCTGTTGAAATTTTAACAGGAGAAGACTGGCAAACCTTGGATTGGCTCAGTTAATTAGTACAAAAGATGAAATGATACCAACACATTATAAAAATGGCTGGATAGTATATACATGAATGTCTTAACTTTCACCAATCAAAGCTTTGGTCGACATAGAAGCGATTAAAGATTCTTGCAAACTCTATTCGTTTTTTTATTACTGAACACTTGCTAGAATTTGAATCTAATAAAATTGCAATGTTTCAGAAGCATCTAAAGAATTAACTCAGATGTGTAACTAATTTATTCTAATTCCTCATTAACTTTGTTTTATATTAAATAACAGAACAGTACCATTAGTTGCTCCAGGTACAGAAACTGACAGATTTTTCACGTTGATGATGTTATATAATTTGACATATCTGATAGTTATGACAATTTCTACATACACATGGTAGCAGTAGTAGCTGTGTTAGGGCAACAGTGGCATGCTAGATACTGTGAAGCTGCCATCACAAGGATGAGCATTACCAGCTACCATATAACAAGCAAAATTAAATGTTCAACACAAATCATATGAATATAACAAGTAAATCTGAATTTATTTCATGAAGGAAAGGATAAATACAAATAAAATAGCCGATGCAAAAAGGGGGTATCATACCGCTTTGCGTAGCTTTTTTATCAAAGCCATTGGCTTTCTCTTCAGCCCTCTTTGAAACCTGCATGGTCTCACGCTCACTCTTAAACATAGCAAGGATAAACCAAAGGAGAAGAACAAAAACACAAGAAGACGAGGTTCAAACCTTCTGCGAGCCCGTGCGCCGAATAGCTTAACGAGCTCGTCGAGGCCCATGTCGAGGAGCTGATCCAGATCGACCCCGCGGTAAGAGAACTTCCTGAAGGTCCTCTTCTTGGGGTGCGCCCCTCCGACGTCCACCGCATCTGAAGCATCCGCCTGCAATCAAATCCAACAAGATCAACAAAGAGACCACGTATAGCAATAGATTGAAATCCTTACAACGCACTAGCACACAAGACGGAGGAGCCGAAACCAACCATTAGCGTCCGAGTAGAGCTTCTCTGGCAAGGGCAGCGGCGGTCGATGGAAGAAAGCGGCTCTGGAAATTTAGGGCTTGTGTACCCGAATCTAATTTATAGGCGAGGAAAAGATGGCTGCGGTACTTACAATTACCATTTTACCCATACTCTTTTGGTGAAACATTTAAAATAATAAGAAAATAATATAAATGTCAATTGATAAATTAATTGTGCACGTAAACAGTAAGATAGTAAATATAGCAAAATCAGAGATTTTGCCTATTCAGCATCTCAGTCAATTTATTTTTGAACCAATATTAGAAAGATAAATCATGAATAATTATTAATTATTAATATAATGGTTAAAATATCAAAAAAAAAATATACCCGTACATGTTAAATTTTGATCCTATAACTTTATATGGTAATCTTCTTTACTTTAGTCATCACCTAGTTTTCATGGAGAGGAGATCCTCTAGTCCGTAAATTATAAATTTATTCTGGTCCACGATAATCTGCACCATTAGTGTAGATCAGACAGATGATCCGATTAGGCATTTGATCTATACAAATAATACAGATTATTATGTATATTATGTACCAGGATAGGTCCATAATTTAGGACTAAAAGATTTTATTTAGTTTTCACGGGAGAAATAATAAGATAGTAAATGAGTAGTACGTGCCAAACTTTAGGATGTTAAAGTAAATGAGTAGTACGTGCCAAACTTTAGGATGTTAAAATTTTGTTGATAAAGTAATAGAATTAAATGCTTAAAATGAATCAAGTTAAAATAGTTATTAGATTTGGTTTTATGAATCTGAGTTTGATTTAAACTTTGATTTATTTATATATTATTAAAGTTTTAGTTTAAGTTTGTTTGATTATTTTAACATTTTATATTTTTTTAAACTTAATTAATTAGTTATTAAACTTTAATAATATAAATTTATTTAATTATTATATTAGTAAATACAATTTATAAATTTTATTACATTATCCACCTTCTTTGATATATAAATTTTTATCAAATTGGATATCTGCTCTAAACATTTGGTTCATTTATTGTTTAAAAAAATAACACTTAAATCACTAGAAGATCAAAGATTTTGTATGCAAATTAAAATCTTTCTTTGCATATAATTAATTTCTTCAGCGATGCTTTGGAGTTCTGGTTTTGTTATATATATATATATAAAATATAAGTAATTAGTTCTTCAAACCTATTAATTTGGGAGATAATTGATTCAACTTTTGTTAAAATGTTTCCGCTAGCTACTTTAGTGAATTAAGTAGTGTCATTAAGTCAGACAACTAGTATTTTTACTTAAAATTTAATTCTTAAATATTGAATTAATCTTTTAAAGAACCTAACGACTTTATCGTCCCAAGTTGCTTAGAGTTGATAGTTGATTGGACACTCAAACGTGACCAATGAAAAATCAACTGATCAACTATTAATTAAATAATATAAATACTTTATTTCACTTAAAACATGCAATTAATACATCAGTCAATCAGTTATCAAGTGGCATGTTCTAATTTATTATTAACTAGAGCTGTCAATTTGGGTTGGGCCCGTCGGGTTGGCCCGCCCCGCCAAAGAATTTAAGCGGGTTGGGTTGGAA
>JBBPFP010000044.1:6521622-6537386 GCA_037974795.1 Kaempferia galanga | reverse complement strand
ATTTGAAAATTAGAATTCTACCCCATATAAACTTTTAATTATCAAGAAGTGATGGTTCAAACATAGAATGTATATTTCTTGGATTTGTTGAATTTTAAACTCTAGGTGTATATGAAAAGTCCCAAGGGTACTTACCACTTCTTTATATATGGTACATTTGCTTGCCCCATCGCCCCCGTAACTCATTTCTGAGCACGGAGAAGGTAAATCACGGAGGGCTACTAGTCACTATTATAAATGGTTAAAGCATAGGATAGCCATGCTCAGACGTATCAATTTTCCACCCTGTGATCTTATATGACAACCTCTCATATTTTAACCACCGCATCACTCCAAAAAAACAAGGAAACTACTTGCCACTTCACCTTAGCTCAGGGGCACGGGTGTAAAATATTAATAATATATAAGGTCGTTTTAAGAGAGAGAAAGTGGCTAGTAACAAACTGCGGGTAAGATGTTAATTAGTACATTTGAGGTCGAAAAATTATTAGATTCTAAAATGCACGATTAGGTGAATCTAGGGATTCAAGGACATTAACAATGGCTCACTATTCTAACATTTTCTTAATCGATGACATTCCAAGCAATTGAAATTTGTGGCAAATGAACTTACAACGATAGATCTTCAGGATATTGAGTGAAAAACAATTTGATAGAGAAAATCTCCAAACATGTTCTACTTGTTCAGATGGATTCCAACCCATCCAAGAGTTCAATTATTGTGATAATTATCTGAAGGTCTCATGAAGATGAGAAAACCCAATAAATTCCAAAAGGATAGCGATGTAGGTGAACAGCCCACCAGCTCATGGATTGCCTACCCATTCGCATCATACTCATAAATGAAATTATATACAGATATATACGAAGGATTTTGCATCTCCTACTGCTCCAGAATAAATCTTTACTTCAAAGGTAAGATATTAAATATATTCCCCTGCAGGAGCAAAACAATGAAGTCTCATTCCTTAAAGTTTCAGGTTTCATTACTCGAATATCAAGTCGAGACAAACACAAGCACAAAAACTGTGGGTACCCATAACTAATGCATGCCAAAATGTTTTACTCCTGTGAGTTGGTGAAGATGAAGTACTGATACACACATTTTAGCCTGGCGACCAGCTTTGCTAGCAGGTGTAAGATAGGCCCTACTAGGAAGGCTACAAAGGAGGACTAATGAGAACTTGCATGCCAACTTGACAGCCAGTGGAGGATATGAAACAAAGGCACATGCTTTGAGCCGGACAAGTTGAGAAAAGAGAGAACATGGAAGAACAGAATGGGTGGTGCCAGCCTCTGTGGGAATCAGTTTACCTGTTTTTGTTGAAAAAATAAATATGGAACTGATGCATGGTAATGACCAAAACGCTTCCAAGAACAAAATCTAAGTTTAAATTGCTTTAGCTGTAAAGGTTCTCTACTACTGGGTGTGTGAGGTGACACACATTATTATTGTCTTGTTTATTCAATGACTTTGAAAATGGAGACAAAGATGATGTTGTAGGAGTAGTCAAATACGGCATCTCAGCTGCTCTGCTTCGGCCACATTCTGCATGCTCTGAGACATAGAAGTATCGTAGGTAATGGATTTACAGTATGATCATAAATGCAGAGGACGACAAGTGGAAAACAAAAATTGAAAGGTTTATTACCAGAGGCAGGCCTTTGATGGCCCTTTCTTCCAAGTATGCCGATGGTCGGAAAAAGTCGCCGTATGTATCAGCCCATTTGTTCAGTTTTGCGTGTATGTTACTAGAACCGACGCTGTCAGCCCAAAACACAATACCGCCCCTTCAGACAAAACAAAACTGAATTAAGAAAATGAAATCACAGTTTCAACCATGGAAATCTAAGGGCAATATCTAAAGAGTTACTGCTTTATGGTCAATATATATATATATAAAATAAGGTAGTTGTATATTTACAGTCGAACATATTCACCTGTACTTGGGGAAACTCATTCCGAGAACAGATGCAATATCAAGATCAGAAGCTCGAATCACAACCCCTTCATCCAACACGCGGCATGCCTCGTTCACTACTGGAAATAAAATCATTTCCAGGACTTCTTCGTCACTGATATCAATCACCTACAAAGATAAATGTTCATGATTGGCAATCATTAACAACTGCTTGCAAACAAATGACAAGGCCACTATGCAAATTTTCTCTCATCAAACCCTGTTCTACTTGCAGTTGTTGCATTTAAAACTGTGTGCAAACACAGTAGTCCTGATTCTCCCGTATAGTGAAACTCATAACAGGACATACATATAAACAAAACTTATATAGATCGTGGACGGGTAGTTAAGTACCTTTCCACTGGGCATTGGGCTGCCTCGTCTTCTACATTCCTCTAAGATAGTTTGCACACTGTGATCAGGCACTGGTTTTTGTCCCTTCTCATACATGTAAAATCCTTTACCGTTACTCTTACCTGTCAAGCCTCATGATAGGTAAAAAAGTGAGAAATAATGGAAGTCTATTAACAGAAGGCAACAATTCAACAAGATAAAGAATTACCATGTCTTCCATTTTTTACCATCAATTCATATAATTCAGACTCAAAAGTTCGCCCCTTAAAGGCTGAAGCAAAGATATGCTTCACTGCCAAAGCCACTCCATATCCAGCAACATCTTGAAGTCTATTAAATTAACAAATGTCAAAACTCAAAGAAGCTCAGAGTGCAGCCAAGATGTCTTAGTGAGTATTTACATAGTGTGCAAGAGACCTAAATTTGGCGATTAATACAGCATATTTTAGACTAAATGTAAAGAAAGGCAGTGAGAAATGGAAGTGCCACTGCAAGAACATGGAAGATCATCCACAACCCCAAGGCTTCTATCTCTTTGACCATGTGAATAATGACGCAACATGCTTAGCGTGTGCCTATATCTATAGGATATATAAGCGCATGACTCCAACAAGTTCAATGACTTGGTACATCCAATCGCTTCATGAGGATCCCATAGAAAAACTTATGTCTAATTGTTACAAGTGTGTAATAATATCACTTGTGTTTATGCATGCGTACAGTGTACTTACATAAATACATAACACATCTTGTGTTTGCAAATGTAGTCATCTTATACATTATCAATGTTCAAACAGAAAAATAGGAGCCATTATTAACTTACTGGAAAGGGCCCATTGGCATGCCAAAACTGGTTAATACTCTGTCAATTCTGAACAAGTCCACACCTAGATTAACTAAGAATTGTGCTCCTTGGGAATACGGGAAGAAAGTTCTGTTAACAGCAAAGCCTGTGCAATTATTGACCACTATAGGAACTTTTCTTATGGCCTTTCCAACAGTAATGAGATCAAGGATCACTTGTGGAGATGTCTTGTCAGTTCGAACAATTTCAAGCAGAGGCATCACATGCGCAGGACTGTCGAACATAAACAAGGACAGAAGACATTAAGTTTCTAATCAATTGCTTAAAAACAAAATGGTACAACATAGATGTAAAGTATGGTTATTAGTTCAAAATTTGCACCTGGACCTATTTACTACCTCAACAACATTAAATATGTAGATGAAAGAATCTAGTTTATGATTAATATGCTTAATAAAATTCAAACAACTAGGAGTAAAAATTCATGAGATAACCCGGTTCAGACAGAAGCAAATCATGATTCCTTGGATGTCTGGCTTAAAAAAGTATTTAAAATACCAAAGATGACCATGACTTCGGTTCATAAATGATATATAAGAGGTTAGCAAAATTGCCAAGTTCAAGAATTAGTTTTCCTCAGTCATAAATAAAAATTTGTTTTGGGGAATAAGATCAGAGTCGAATTCTCGTGCTTTGAGGGGGATTCATGTTGTTATTGGACATCACAAATAAAGCAACCAACTCAACATGATAGAATTGAGATTTCACTTCCTCAATTTCCCAACAGCAAGGGACTGATGTTTTTTGTTCCCATGATGCTTCTCTCCACCTCCAAAGAGATTTACTCCCATGAGCAAAATGTATCACACATTGATCATGCATATGAAGCAACTTTTAATTTAAAGCAGGACACTAACCATTCAAGAATACTTCGTTACTATCCCAGGAAAGTGGTATAAACTTCCATATGTCATTTTATATCAACCAATCTAATAAGTGTCAGTATAGATAATGGTGTTATAAATTCAAACTTGCTTGCAGAAGGTACAATACCATCAATCACCAAAACTTAACTCACTTGCTTATGGTTCCCTTGATAGAACCTCCAATCATGGCCATAAACATAGTTCCTTTCCCCACTGTGTTGATTATCAACACAGCAATCATCCACCATGACATGACAAGGTTTGCTAACTGATACAGATCAAGTCTCTATTTAATAACCTTAAGCTTAGATGATTAATTAATATCTTTCACCTTGCCTTTTGATTATTGAAACATTTTCAACCCAAACTTTTAAGTAAAATTTTCTTCGAGAAATGCTGCTTCTCACAATCAGTCATTTTGAGGTTGGATAACTAAAATTCCCAAAACTTTCTTGAGACAACATCCTACATTTTCCTATGCACTAAAGCAAAGAAAACATCACAGACCTGAAAAAGTGTGCCCCAATAATTCGATCCTGAGACAGAGTCTTCTGACCAATAATGTTGAGATCAATGGTGGATGTGTTGGTTGCAAAAATGCAATGTGGAGGGCACATCTTTTCAATATCAACAAATATTGACTGTTTAAGAGACACATCCTCGACAACACACTACAAAAAAGGAGAAACTTGTATGAGTAATTTTTAGAAAAGAAAAAACAAAGCCAGAATATCCAAGAGTACAAATGCGTTGACAAAATAGTTAGGTAAACTTGTTCATGATAGCTAGGTAACTTGTTCATGATAGCTGCAATCCATCAATTAACTTAATTTCTCCAATTTTAGTATCAGAACTCACACCAAAATCGAGATTTGACCTTAGAGGAGAGAACACAAGTTCTCCTTGGATTCACAAAGGGAGCTTACAATTTTCTTGCTAAAAGATAAAGAAAGTATTTCTTGGGATTAAAACTTGTTGGTCTACTGCTATTAAAACATTTCTCCAAATGCTACCTAACTGTATCGGGTTCTTCAAGGTCTTTGGCTTCCATATTTTAGTTCCATGGAAAATGACTGCATATCAATCTTACCATGCACTTCTTGCAAATATACATCATTAGCTTCTTCAGTTTATAGATAAATCAATTTCAAAGCAAACAAAGAAATATAATTTTATAATATATATTATAGTCTGAAGAATAACCTCAATAACCATATCAACATCAATGAACTCTGAGTAATCTAGCACCCCCTTAAGAATTGACAAAGCAGACTTCATCTTTTCATGTGTCAGCAACCCTTTCTTCACAAAACCTTCAAGGTTACCTGTTAAAAATAATGCAAGAGCAATATTCTTAAAATTATAAAACTAAAAATGATAATTTTAAAATAAAATACATAAGAAATTCCAAAGAAAAAAAAATCATATCTGCAGTGACAATGAAATGCAAAGTTTTAAGATTGCTTATAAGGTATTAAATGGTAAAAGACGAGAAGTTTGGAGTTAAAAGGGAGGTTACCATCTATATTTCTTACCTTCTATAGTTTTCAATCCTTTCTGCAGAAAACTAGAATTAAGTTCTTTCAAAGTGACAGATATGTTATTTATGATGAAGCAAGTAGCTATTCCAGAACCCATCAGACCCCCGCCAATTACAGCAACTTTTTTTATTTTTCTAGGTTGGAGGTTGATATTGGTGATATTAGGTACCTGGGAAAACATTTAGATGATAAGAAATTAAGAAAAAGGTGAGACAAAATTGTCTAGTTCGAAAATTACATTAAGGACCTTTAAATTTTAGGAAAGAATAAAGTGAACAAAAATAGTTAATTACGTTAATTGATAATGGGAAATAAAGGTTGTGAGATCCCTGAGGCTGTACGATTGAAATGCACCTTCCTAATCAGAACTCCACAAAACTCGAATTCTTTTTCTTATACTTTTTTTATAGAGGAAAGTGTACAAAATTTAAATAGGATATGAAACTAGAATCAAAATTAAATTGCTCAAGTGGAGGCCTATTAGCATTTCATTTTCAACCCCCATGCATTTGCCTTGCAGAATTGGGCACTAGTTAGTGGAATACCCCCTTCACTAACATATAAGTATCAAGTATTATATGTGTCATGCTGATGGTACAGAATAAGGATTGCATCCATAATTTCAATCAGAATTACCTTTGTAACTGCACGCTGTGAGAAAAAGCTGTGAATTAACCCTTTTGTAGTGCTTGAAAGGATCAATTCTTTAGAAATCTTTGCTTCCTGAATTCAAAATGTCAACTCTAGATCATTAGTTCAATAAGGTGAAAATCAGTGCCTGATAAACAAGCCTACGAATGATATCTCAGATCTTAGCATGCTGTGGATTTTTTTCATTTCAGAAAAGGACAGTGCGATTAAATAACTTAAATTTCTGAAGTTCTCACAAGGAAACACAGACAGTTTATATGCAGAGTCATCTGAAAACTCAAAACAAAATAATTTGTCAACTATAAGGATGCAAAGTCCCAACTTAAGATCACTACTGCAACATAGTGCATAACTTCAGTATTTGTCCAAGTTAACATGTTATTAGTTAAATTTATGAAAGTAAATAGCAAGATGTGAACAGCTGCCTGGTATTTGAATGAGGAATTTGGGGCCTTTCAGGATGATTCAAGTTTATTGCTTGCATAAATGAGAAGGTTTCGTGTAATTAATCCCTGGGTTTCAAAATTGTTTTGTGTTGGTTGGTACAAACAAAACATCTCATTCCGTCGGCAGCCAACTAGCATGCAGAATAGATAGAGAACATTATTACATGGAGGCTTCTTCCTAGATAGACGGACATTAGACTTTTTTCAGAGGCACAACTCTAGCTTTGGAGATGGAGGCGAGATGGTGATTCTCCTTCCTGACATCCTCATCTTCCCCTAGGCGCAGCTATAGCACACGATCATGATTCCTCTTCTGATCAGTGATAAGCACACAATTGTGTTGTTGCTTTAACCTCTTAAGACACAACAGCATGAGCCTATGAATGAGGAGTGAGACAAGTACTTGGTAGTCTCCAAATTTCCATTTTTCTTTCCTCCTCTTCTTTGTCTTCTTCCTCCTCTTTTGTACGTGGTGTCTCCCAGGCTCTTCCTCCAGGTAGATGCCAACTGGCACAACCTAGGTATGCTGGTGGCACCACCAATACACCATCATGTTGATCCAAGGACCAACACCCAGGAACAAAATGAGACTTCAAACTTAGTTCAAGCCTATTTCTAAGCTACAAATAAGTAGTAGTTGACCTCATACCATGTTAAAGTTGGCTATTTAAAATGCTTATTCCCAAGGCCTAAGTTCAATGAATGAAATCACAAAGGAGAAAAAAAGATACCAAATATCCTAATTCATCATTTTCAACTCCTATGTTAAAAGTTAAAACCATTTCGAATAATTTCCATACTAGCAAAGCTTTCTTGCACAAAATTGTTTAAGATAACCAACACTTTGTGATTATTGCAAGCCAATAAAAGCAAAAAAATAACGGATAATTCTTACTTTCAGAAGACCAGCATATCCTCCAAAGTTTATACCCTCCTCAATTGCATCAAGGCAGGCTTTGTGTTGTGGCATATTAGGAGCTATCGTCTTTGTCAGTTTCCTAGCAGCTTCTAGCATTTTATGAACTTCAGAAGGGGAACCAAGTCTATCAGTCCGATGAAGTGAACTAATCCTTGGTCTGTTTTGCTCACTGATTTCCAAAGCCCGAAGTCGTGAAATGTAGAGCAAATTGTTTGGAGAAGCAATATCATCAATAAGACCATAGCTTTTTGCTTCTTTTGCGGTGATTGTTTTTGATAACTGCATGCTATAAATGTTAGTAATATGCGATCACCTAATTTTAACAACTGACATATAGCTCATTGATTATCATTTATTTGGTTGTGATCACGCAATGATACTTCTTAATTTATCATTGCAATGATGGTTATACACTTACAGGCATAATCAGGGTTCAAATTAATTTCCCTATTATTACAGCTCCAAAATAACAAAGAAAATTAAGTAGAAAGAATTTCATTAGGCTTCTCTAGAATAATAAGAGAGAGAAAAAGAGAAATATAGTACTTCAACTATTTTGATAGAGATAAATTAGCATCTATATGTCTACAATAATATAGATATACATGTGAAAGAAAAGAAGAGGCATAAAAAGGATTGTCTCCTGTTCAAAATTTAGTGAACCATTATTAATGAATGATTGTTAACTTCCCACTGTTTGTTTTAAAATTTAATAAAAGATAAATCAAAGAATAGTAATATTGGTTCTATAAAAAATTATATACATTTATTTTATCCTATCCTCTTCCCAAATCAATTTCAGATATAGTAATATTGGTTTTACTTGTGCTGAGCAGAATATGTGGCCCTTTAAACTTTTGAGAGAAAATAAAGTAGAGAGCATAGCCAATATATAATGGAAAATTAAGTGGCTCCCACAGATTCAAATGGTATCCTCCAATATTCCCAGTGTGTTTCTTTAGTCCACCCAGAACTTGACTCTAGAACCCACCAACATACACATTCCCTTTCAATTGGTTTACATTCTCATGCTTTAGACTTGTTTGCACTGCAAAACAATTACAGAACTAGCACATTATCTTGACAGAACTAATTTCATGTGTTCAAAAATAGCTTAAGTTAGTTATATTATACTATGCAACAAAAACCTCATAAATTCACAGTTAGCTCACAATTGTTCATATAGGTAGGATATCATACAGATAACACATTCAGATGACAAATTTATAAGGTCTATATGAATTTAAAGTGCACGGATACAACATATCCTTCTCACTTTATTTCAAGATCAACTAACATATCAATCAGACTAATATGGTAAATTAATTAACAAAACGTGTATTTTTTGGAGCAAAAAATTCAGAATACTATATTCATATCATAGAGAAAATATTTTTAAACATAATCTAAGTTTGCATCCATTGAAAGGGAAAGAATTTTGTATCAAGAGGAAAGCTTACTATATTCTTCTCACTGTTTTAATTGTCCTTGATCTGATGAACTAATTATAGAAATTGGTAATTTTAGCTACATATCCAAACCCTTTGTCAATCTCTCATGTGAAGGCTATTAATCATATGGTTGGATCCAAAATTAACGAGTGGTATGCAGAGTCCTTGGTTGGTAGGACTATCCATATGGCAAAGAAGAGGATTTAAAGCATCATAAGTTTCACTCTACTGAGTACAAATTAAATGTGTATTGGCACAAAATAATCCAAATAGCGATTTCTATAGAATGCAGGAGTTAATCAAGAATCCAAAGCCGAATTATGTGAGTGGGTTAGCCAAAGTTTGCCTTGCACTACTCAACAAGGTTCTGCATAAGATGGTCCATGAATTTATCATGTTGAAGCATGGAAGAAATTAAAGATGCATATTTAACTTGAAATTTTGTCAACAAGATAATTAAACTCATTCAGGTGTACTTGATTTGACACTTCATTTGATCACTTAGCTGGCCTTCAAAACCATCAGAAGAGGTGATGTCTATGATCTAGAGGACTAGAGCAAGGTGCTGTGCCTCCAAGGCCAGGTTTCCCATAGATAGGAATGATTCTTTATTTAGATAAGCACAAGGTTTGTTATAGTTATTAACAAGATCATTCTGTCATTTTATATGAAGATGCTTCACTAGCATTGTCTGGATAAGCACAAATTAATGAGCATCAGTAGCGTTCTGATATATACACTAGATTAAAAAGTGTATGATGTCGTGTGGGCTTGCCTTAAGTTTGTGAGGGTTTGGCTCCAGTCCAGATAAGTACTTCACAAAAGAGGGTCAACACTTCATTTTTTTTATCAATCTGGCATATGGAAGGTGACCAAGGAGTAATAAGTGCTCAAGTGCCTTATATTCCCTTTTTATCTCCCTAAAAATTAAGATTTTCTCTTATTCTTGTTTACAAGAGCCTTGGTCATAGCCACATTAAATTTGAGATCTTTCTTTACTTTGGTATATCACATTTGTTTGATCGTGCTGCATAAGGTGTGGCCGTACAAGTCTTTCATCCCTCCAAATTGAATTCTATTTCAAAAAAGTCCATACAAAAATATATTTGATGAATTATCTCTGTGACTAGATTCTATGTTACAATAAAGCTAACGAGAGAATAAAAGCATTAGTACATTGTTTTCATAGAGATACCGCTTCTCTACAGTGACTTAGGAATAAAAGCATTTGATTGTGCGCCAGTGCAAATATGCAAAAATCACTATATTCAGTACATCCATTAACTGTTTTGAAAACATAAGAAAATATCAGTACAAGCAGCATAATTTGCACAGTCAGAAACACAATTTAGCGAAACATTAATTATATCAGTGGGAATATACTCACAAGCAGCATTTCGATAGCTTTTTGTAATCCTACAAGCCTCGGAAACCGTTGTGTACCTTCAAAATAACAAGGCCTCAGTGAGATAGCAATATACTTAGATATGCAACAGGACAAAGTGTTCTAGTGATCGCTGATACCTCCCATCCCAGGAATAACACCAAGAGACAATTCCGGTAATCCAAATTGAGCTTCTGGAGTAGAAATTCGGTAATGACAACCCTAAATTTTACACCATAATTTCAATGAAAACCCTCTCTAGAAATATAACATAGATACGATGGCTCATCAAAAACAACACAAACCATAGCTAGCTCTAGACCACCACCTAATGCAAGCCCTTGGATGGCTGCAACTGTAGGCTTGGGAGCATCTAAAGACCAGGAAACACGTAAAAGTAAGCCCTTGAATATACAGAAATACAGAAACGAACACAGATCCAAGTACTTGATAACAATAAATATGGGCATTTAAACCTAAACAGATAAACACTTGCAACAACCTTCAACGGTATTGACCACAAGTTCAATAGATATATCTGGTAGAAGTGATGGATCCCCTGCACCAGTAGTTAGATAAGACAATAATGGAATCAGCAACATTACTGATAGCGTATCCAACTAAATGTAATTTTTCACATCATACCTGTTTTTTGAATTTCTGAAAATACATTGATGTCAAAACCACCACAGAACTTGCCACCCTTACCTATCAGAAAAAATGAAACAGAATTAATAAATTGACACAAATTAAATTAGGTCAGATTAGTCTTTCTATTTTAGCTAATTGATCAATCCATACGATAAAAGAAGATCAACTTAAATAATTGAGTGGGTTGATCAACCTTAGCACACTGTGTTGTGTGCTTTCTTGTCACTTGACTGACTTTGCTAACCTCACGCTCTTAGCTTAAAGATGAGATTCCTCCTCACTTTCACAAAAAACTCAAATTTTTCAAATTTTGAGGAAAGCATTTTGTACAAAATTGACCCCAAAAAAGGGGTATCCAACCCCGTCCTATACATACGTCAACGACAAATGAAAGCTTTTTCCTCAACACTTGGGCCCTTCTACAAAAGAGGCTTCAGTCTTCAAATGGACAGTTAATGAGCTAGAAAAATAGGGCCTGTCATCTTTATTGGATGGAACAGTAAGGAATTAACCTATGTTCAGCCCATTGATTATATTTTTTTGTATATTGCCTACATAAATAGATTTCACATTTGATATATTATACACTGATCTCTTTTTTGTTTTAGACAAAGCATTGGTTACTGCTTAATTTGGCGGTTGATTCAGCTGTATTGTTTTCTATATTCTTTGACTTAACTTTGATTTATATTTCCATTTTTTCTAATATATTTATGAAATATAATTAACCATAAAATATTAGAAAATAAAAATGAGCATAGGTTCATTTTTCAACACATATACATGAACATAATATGAGTTGAAGCAAACAATTGTGATTCTTCAAGAATCCCCAAGAATTAACAACTAATGGAATACATCTGTGGGAAAAAAAACTTGATTAACATTTTACATACCTCCTAAAGAAAACAACCTTGAAAACTAGAAATTACAATAAATTGATTTAATAAAACTTCCATTTGACTTGACCACCTGTACCCAATCCGTTAATATCCATAATGTATAAAACAATAACCAGTTTATAAAATGACTAGGCACAATTCAACTGCATATATACAAGGCTGTGAATACAACTTCTAGCTAACAATTTTGATTCTTCAAGAATTTTGAAAGAATTAACTAATGGGAATTCACTTGTGAAAAAGTCTAATATTTTGCATTTTTGATGCTTCATTAACAGAAAAAGACTTCAAAAATTAAAACTTACATAATTGATTTTATAAAAAGAATGAAGTCTAGAGCATTGGCGAGACTCGAGAGAACAGGAAGCCAGGTACAAGGAGAAGGATCTCCTCAATCAGAGTGTCAAGAAGTTGAAAAGGAAGACATGTGATAGGGTAGAGCCTGCATATCCGAACTCCAAAGGAGAGCCAAATAGCTAACAATATTAGGTGATGCCAGATCACCACCTCTCAATATCAAAACAGGTTCCTAACTTCATAACGAACAAGGGAAGGAAGGCCTAACTTCAGAGTTCCAACACAGCACGTTTCTAGTGGGTGGTCACATAGGCAAGGCAAGCAAGATCAATCATGTAACAAACCCAATGTCATCAAGGAGACATGCTAGTATTTGCATAGAGTTGGATCTGCAAGAAAGTTTAATCTCTAGATTCAAAGTTGAGAAAATTGGGCTAGGAGTTATACAACCTCCAGTATTAAATCTACACAAAGTATGTTTCAGTCACAACGCTGAGGCTTTCCAACTATCCAAGCAATCTGAAAGCACAAGATCTGATAACCCATGGCAACCAGGGAGAAGCAGGCTCGGCAACCCGTGAGCCTGAAACTCTGCAGCTTGGCCATTCACGAAATGTCAAAAGACCTTCTGGGAATGATAAAGGCGAATGAGATCACAAGGGAGGGAAATCGGGAGTAGGATAGATTTCAAAGTTTTCTCTCTGAGTTCAACTGTTCTGGAACACGCTCTGGTGAATGACATAAAGAGGATTCAGCTACAGCTACATAAAAGTGGTCTAGAGATGGAACTCATAGTGCTAAAACAGGCTATGAGAAGCTATTGAGAGATGAACTGACAATTACATTTCAGAGCAATCCGATCTGGAAGCCTGTTTGGAAATGGGCAGCCCCCCAACAAGCGTAAATCTTGACTGAAAGATGATGAATAGTGGACTTTTAACCAACATGGAACGGGTTTATCTACTCAAAGTAGCTACTATGCTTGCCCAACCGCTGCAGGAACGGTCCTTCATGTCCTGAGGGACTGCCTTGCAAGTTGCAACAAAGCAGGTAACTAGAGGAACGCAACGCCAGAACCTAGCAGTGGTCGGTCCTACCATCATGCAGGCAGTGGTCAGGGCTACCGTCGTGCTTAACGTGCTTGACACAGAACTTCAAGCCATCAAGGTGGAACTCAAAATAGCCTGGGAAGATGATTCCAGGAAGGCTGCGATCTGCTTAATGGGATCGACCGGACTCCCCAACTTCCTAAGGAAGGTTGAAAGCCCTGAAACAACTCTTCAAAGACTACGAAACCGCTGTAAACCCTGCCGTATGGAGGAGGAACCTGGTCGCCGATGCACTCGCAAGCAAAACCATGAAAAAGATGCTTGACTTCACCTTCCTTAAAAAGGCTCCTACGGGACCTGGCATCACAGAGTGGATTGTCCAACGTTGTAGCTTCAACTGGCTTTTGTGATCTTCATTATGACTAGAATTCAGCCTCAAAGCTTCTTTTTTTTAATCAAAAAACAAAAACAAATAATAAATCGAGTTTATAAAACTTCCGTTTGACTCTGACCGCCCGTTCCGCCAAAAACATAACGCATAAAAATTATCAAATAAAACAATCTAGAACCAGCGCTTACCTGTTAGCACAATGGCTTTGACGTCACTCCTGCTCATCGCTTCCGCGTACTTCTCCTTCAACCCCGCAACAACTGCAATAACCCATCCGCGATCAATACCACAAAAGGGGGGGAAAAGGAAAGAACCCCTCAAATCAAGACCGCATCACACAACAAAGCGGCGAAAGATGCAAACCGGCAAAGCCAATGTAAACCCGACAGACAAAGAGGAAGAGAATGGGGGTGTACTCTTGGAGGACAAAGCATTGACCGGAGGATTGCAAATGGTTATGACCGCCACCCCGTCACTGCCGACCTCCATGGCGACACGAACAGACTCCATCGGATCCAGATGCTAAACGGGGAATCTAGGGTTCTACGACTTCGCTTCCGGCGACTCCCCCGGCGGCAGCACGCAGACCAACGGAAGACAAATCGGACGAAGTGCGCGCTTGGACCGACACAAACTCCACCGTGACATCTTATAGAGGGAGGAGTGCCCAACGAACGATGGCCACGTGGTTAGTACTGAGTGGTTTAACTGGGGCAGGCAGGTCCACCGGAGATGGGGACCCAGCAATTATGAAAAATATGTCTGCCAAATAGTCATAATTTTTTCTGGGCGGTGGCTTGCATTAAATGTGTTATTATTTATTATAATAAATGTTGATTTAAAAAAACAACTGGATATAAAATATCTAAATAAATAATGGATTAAATGTTAAGTAAGGTATTTGAGAAATTAAATGGACGTAATTTTATGATTTAGCGAAACGGGCATTTGGTAATGGAAATCGTTGTTTTAAATTAGTTAAGTTAATAAAAATAAGCTTTCTAATTTGTCGAATAAATTATTTGTATATATTTTCAATACTCTGCAAATATAACCTCCTACATTGGATGTCACATATTTTTGTATATTAGTTACTAAAGTTAGCACAATATGGAATTTTATATGCATTATGTATTCTGGATTTGTGATATGTAGGGTTGAGTAAGATCTAGATTAAATTGAAATCCTAAAACGATTTATTTCCGATTTGATTAATTCATATATTTAGTTTTTTAAAAAAATTGATGATTTTGATTTATTGAGTCTCTGTTTATCAAATTTAATCTTCCATAACTGCCAATAGTAAATTGAGTTGACTACTTGTTCATGAATTAATTATAATAAAAATTATCAGTTGAGTATTTGATAAAAAAAATCAATTAAATTTTATATGGATTCAATTCGTTTTAAACTTCGATAGATTGGAAAAAAAAATCAATTAGTACAATTTGATTCATTCTGTTTTAACGTATTTGTATTTTTTTTGGGATTTTGTTGTAAATATGGTTGTCTATGACTAGAGGTGTCAGACGGATCAATCTAAGTAAATCGGATTGGCCCATGACAGATCGACCATTTGGCGAGGCGGGGCGAGTGGACCTGACATCTTAACGGGTTGGAAAATCTCTAACCTAGTCCAATCTAAAACGGGTTGCCGATTAGGCGGGCCAATCCGCCGGTTCATCAAAAATTTAAAAAAAAATAATTAAAAAAAATTTTATATCTTCAATATTTTATTTTAGAAAGATTTTATTAATCAAATGTATTTAAAAATATGTATTTTAAATATAAATGTATATAAATAGGTATTAATGTTGAGGTTGGATGAAAAGTAATATTTACATTTCAAAATCATAATAAAGAAAGATAATAAATTGACATAAACTTACCTTATATAAATTTTTTAACCTGCGGGTCAACACAAACCCATCACGGGCCGACCCACACGGGCTGCAGGCCTAGGCGGGTTGACCCATGACAGGTTTGGATTGATAACATTTCAATTTCCAACCCAACCTGTTTAAATTATTTAGTAG
>JBBPFP010000044.1:6461106-6471899 GCA_037974795.1 Kaempferia galanga | reverse complement strand
AGAGAGATATCTTACATAGAATACAAGTAGGATGGTTAAAATGGAGGAAAGCGTCGGATATTTTATGTGATCGTAAAGTACCTATAAAACTTAAAGAAAAAGTTTACAAAATTGCAGTTAGACCTACTATATTATACGGAGTTGAGTGTTAGACTATGATTCGAGCACATGAGCAGAAGATGAGAGTTACAGAGATGAGAATGTTAAAGTAAATGTGTGGACATATAAGGATGGACAGAATAAGAAATAAGAGCATTAGAGAGAAAGTTGGAGTTACATCGATGGAGGAAAAACTCCAAGAGACGTGTTTAAGATGGTACGGACATGTACTTAGACGACCAATAAATGCTTCAGTTAGGCGATGTGAAACTATGACAAATATGCATATTAAACGAGGAAGATGAAGGTAAAAAAAAGACTTAATTATTAATAATAAAATAAGATAAATTTATTTAAATATAAATGATATGGTAGGTGATAAAGATGGATAAGATTTAGTTGTTAGTTGTATCGTGCATATGCATATATTCACTATTGGAATATGAAAGGGCAATGTTTTGACATAGGTTACTAGAAATTATTGGTGAGGTGGCTTCTATCGGCAACGCACATTGGACCAACCATTGTTTGTTGGAGTATTTGATTGAGGTGTAACTTTTATTATTATTATTATTTTTCTTCACTCTTTTAATAATCCGAAATGTTTCTCTGTTAAGTCTTCATTGTAAAATTAAATTGATTTCTTTTTTCTTGTAATTTTTTCATCTGTGACATGGAACATCAAGTTAGCTATTTAACCTTTTTCTATTTATCTAATAGTTTATTTCTTTATCCTTAGGAAGACAAGTCTTATAGTTTTATAGAAATATAATTTTTTAAAACTTTTAATAAAATTTTAATCAATTTAATAAAAAATTTAAAAATCTTAATATTTATTTTTAAAATTATTTAATAAAAATTATTTTACCAGTTTAATTGATTTTCAAAATTTTAAATTGAAATTGAATTGAATTAAGTAAAATAATTGATATTTTTTTAAAAAAAAATCTAAATTAAAATTTTAAATTAATTAAATTCGATCGTCGAGTGAATTTAAATTTTACTTATTTCTAATTTCACCCAATTGGACTATGAAAGGAAATAAAACGTTTTATTTATTTATTTATCACCATTACATTGTAAAATTACTTATTCCTTCTGCTGTGTTCATTTCTTGTTCACGACCCAATTACATCGCCCTTGCAGTCACATTGCATTTGTTGTAATTCGCGGGGGTGAAGAGAGCTTGCTTGCGTTCTCGATTCCTTTTTCCCGTTTTGTGGGTTTTTTTTTGTGCTTGGACTTCGTTAGGGTTTGAATTGGCAGAAAAGTTCTGTTCTGTGTGCCAGTTATGGGACCACGAGTTGGGAACAAGTTTCGCCTGGGTCGTAAGATTGGGAGCGGCTCCTTCGGGGAGATTTATTTAGGTTTTTCTATATCTCACCTTCTCTGGATTTAGTTGTTGTGATCTTAATCGAACCTTTAATTGCTGTTATTTTGATAACTTTTTCCAGGTACTAATGCTCAAACGAATGAAGAAGTAGCCATCAAGCTGGTAGGCATCTCTATCTGGCTTTCCTGTGTCGTTCTTATGCTAAAGTAACTGAGAAATGTCAGGGGAAGTTCTGCTTATGCTAAGAGTCCTGTTTGAATTTTTAACTGATAATGCATATCTTGTATGGCATAAATCTGGTAAGATGAAAGTGGAGGAACTTAAAATGGTTGAGATAGGTAATTCTTCATGCAAAACATAGACTACTAAAAATAGTAACACATTGTATGTTTGTTTAACTTGAATTTGGTATATCAAACAGGTACATCACTTTGTTGGATAATTTCAGCACTGGTTATCTAGGTCTAATGCGACCTCAACCTTTTCCATTGTGACTTGGGACTTGCATAGCTTTGCATATTATAAAATTAGAAGTGCTGAATTAATTAGAGTGGAAGGTGAAAGGGTAGAAGGAGATCAGAGAAAATATTAGTCAAAGTGTTCAATAATTATTTAATTAATTAGAACATTAATGTTATATGATAGCCTTACATTGAGCTCAATGGAAGGATGAGATTAATGTAGCTGACCTAAAATTATTCAAACAAACACCACTTGACACTGATGGTGCGTCAGATTGTGTCTAAAATTGTAGGATTTGAAGTTCTAATATTGCTGATCAGTTAACAATATGGTGAGAATAGGAGTCTCCAAATTCAATGCCTATAGTGAATTTGAAGGTCTAGATGGATCTGCTGCACACAAACAATAATTCACACTGTAGAAGAGTAGCATGCATTGAGGATGGAAGATTGCGCTTGTACTTTTTTTACCTAAATAATTTCCATTTTATTTATCATTCATTCATTCTGGATAGTAATTTGGTCCTTAATTAATCATTTTCAGTTGTATGTGCTCTTATGTATGAATCATCAGTAGCTCATTTCTGGGAGATGTTCCATTGTCCAATGAATTATACCTACAAACATTCTTGTTACTCATCTCAGATGAAGTTGATGTTAAGTGATATATGGAGTAACTCATGACTATCATGTGTTATGAAGAAATTCATAACCATCTTATGTGGTCTCATTGTAAAATGTATCTCATCTATTCAATAGTCTCACTTCAATGATTTTGATTGTCACAGTATATTTTTCAACCTACTTTTTCAAGAATTGACTGTAATCATCCTGCATTTTTGTTTTTGTTTTTGGTGCATCGAAAGGTTATGATGATGGGGTTTGGTTTTATCAGGAAAATGTTAAGACAAAGCATCCACAGTTGCAATATGAATCAAAACTTTACAGAATCTTGCAAGGAGGAAGTAATGAAAATTTTATACTTTTCTTCTTCAAGATAAATACATGCATGGTCATGATCGGTTTCATAATTGTTTAATCCTATTATGGTAGCTGGCATTCCCAATGTGCGATGGTTTGGCGTAGAAGGAGATTGTAATGTTCTTGTTATGGATTTATTGGGTCCAAGCCTCGAAGATTTGTTCAATTTTTGCGGTCGAAAACTCTCTATGAAGTCTGTCCTGATGCTAGCTGATCAGATGGTATTTCTATCCTTTTATGTTACTTGTTTGCTTTTTGTTATCTTTCTTAACCTTTGCTGAATTATTTTCTAGATCAACCGTGTGGAATATCTTCACTCTAAATCTTTCCTGCATCGAGATATCAAGCCAGATAACTTTTTGATGGGCTTGGGGAGGCAAGCAAATCAGGTGTCTCACCAAGTGTACTTGTAGTTGTGGTATTCCTGTTCCTGGCTTCCATTGCCTGTGCATTACATATGAGTCCCTTTTCTAGGTCTACATTATTGATTTTGGATTGGCCAAGAAGTACAGAGACACCACAACTCATCAGCATATTCCTTACAGGTAAATTGTATGATCAGAGTAAAATCATATTTTTATTGGATGGTCAAAATAGTTTGTTTGTTCTTGATGTATGCTTGCATTGGATGTGATCTGACTGTAGGTATTCAAGTTGCTTAATCACTTATGCCTACCTTAGTTTTATTAAAAAATTAAAATCCGGCTCCGGTTACATGTCAAAGGAAGCTTTTATGCTTGATATGTGGGGTCACATTTGATGTTATCATAGAATTTTAAATTGATTACTCTTGCCCGATTTGTGTTATCAGTTCTTGAGATTGTTGATATGAGCTAACAGCTTTACAAATGGAATTGGATGCTTGATTCTCTTGGTTAATGAAGAGATCGCCTAACAAATCTCAAATCAAATTGCAGGATCCCATATCTTTGCTACCAACTGGTTAAATATGATTCCATTTTCACTTGAAGGATTGCTTTGTGAATATTGACCATTATTCATCCAAGCTTATGGTCAAATACCTGACAAAATAAGTGATGTAGGTAATTTACCAATAATTCTATGAGTCACTGGATGGGCCACATGTGTGAACTCAGTGAACAACAATTTGAACATGATTCAATCCTTGTGTGTCAAGGGCAACTAGTTAGACGGAGACACATGCCAAACCAAGAGAGTCAACAACCAAGGTCCACCAAAGAGTCAAGATGGATTCGCCTGGGCACTCAAGCCACATGGAGTTCTGTTATTGGTTGTGTACACACTTTCTGGTTTATAAACCGAAGACAGGCTGCAAGGAGGGATGTACAAGGAAATCCACGAAAATTGCACGCAGCGCTCTGAGCTATCGTTGGGTGACAACTACTTGAAAGCAATAGTGATACATCGAAACAAACTAAAGGATGTATCATCTACAGGATCTAGCTATCATCTTTAATAAGGCAAAACTAAAAACTGAATTGATACATTAGCAAAGCCGAATGCAGATCTAAGTCCAAAGCTAATGCCATTGTATCCCTTGTTGCCGGAGTAATTCCTACAATGCAACGGAAATCTTTAGGGATTGGACAACAATCTTAGTCCTTCTCAATGGGATAGAGAGGAGAAAGAAGCAGAAGAGTCAACAATTCAGCAAGATACCCAACTTGAGTGTTGACCTCTTCCTTTTATACTTAGCTTATCAAACCATCCACCATGAAACCCACTACCCATTAAGAGCCCATTAATGTTAAATGAACAGGATTAACGAATCTGCACACTCAATCCCCATCCAATAGTATAAACCCCCTTCATGCATTAGATCATTTAATTGAGGTTTAATTCCTTAATGACAATTGTTGTGTGTGTTATTAATCTCGTATTAGCCCACCTTATGAGACTTAATCCTTCACTATTAACCACTTAGGATCAATCACCTCAGAATTCACTACTCCGCAATTAACCTTGTTCCACCGTATCTCACAATCCAATGGATCCATTCATTGAATATTTATCATAATTTATCGCTGGCTGGCAACCTAACACACCCCTCCTCTTTTATCCGGGCTTAAGACCGGCCATGACGAGGTAATTAGTCATGGGCGGAGTTTCGATCCAATGCATGATTTAAAATTTTCAACCGTATCGGAGTTTCGATTTATGATTGGAATGATACAATTTTGGTACTGTATCTACCGTACGATATGGTTTCAATATTTTTTAAATATAAATATATAAACTAAAAAAATTAATCTAAATATTTAAAAAATAAATATATATATTTTTAAAATATATATTAAATTAAGAGGATAATTTTATTAGAGTTTAATTAAGGTTATTTAAATTATCTCAACTATAACTAGGAGTTGATTGAAATTATTAAATTAAGAATGCAAGGCCATCGTGTGGCCTCGGCGACAGCCCAAAGCCCGCGCGTGACCTCTGCGAACCCCGTGCTTGGCCTCCGCAACGACCGAGAGGCCCACGCGTGGCCTCTGCGAATCCCACACTTGGCCTCCGCAACGGCCGAGAGGCCCACCGTGGCCTCCGACCCTCTGCAATAGTTGCGGTACCTCGGTCATGCAGTGACGATTTGGGTTAGTGGCTGGAATGAATTTTTTCACCAGTACCGGACGACACCACACGATATTTTAAACCTTCAGATGCACCAAGTAGGACTCGCAGATCCACCATGCAAATAAATGACACTTTTTTGTCAGATACAGTGACAACATACACAATTCTTATGGTTATATCATAAGTACGTTGCTAGACCTTCCTAATGACTTGTCTCAAAATAAACCCTCAACCCCCTTACTAATGCCTATCATTTTGTTTCATTCAATTAAGTAACCACACTACTTGTTTGGTGGAGGTGCAAGTTTGCATAATTTGTTATGCTGGCTTGGCTTGAAAATGTAAGAAAAGTTATGTGTTTATGTTTTAAGTGATTTTGATTTGCCAAACAGTGCATGTATGATTCTATCAACTACTGAAATGATGTCAGATTGTCTAGCTATAAATTTAATGAAGTCATATGTAACATTTAATTAGATTTCCAGATGTATCCAGATCATGATGCAGACATAAAGAGTCGATTAACAGCTAATGCTACAAACCCGGTTTCCATTGAGATCAAATTCCTTTCCGAGGGATTCCATGACCAACTGCTGCAGATACCTACTAAAGAGTAATAAGCTATCCTTGTAAGGAAGTACAACCATATCCTGTCGTTAGAAGATGATAAAGGAAGGTTAGGTAAAAACAACAATTGCAGAATATTGCATATATAAATGTAGTTCAACTAAGAAACCTTTGATCCAATTCCATCAGAAGCCCAATACCAACATAAAGCAAGTAATGCTGCTGGATTATCCTTGATCTGGATGAAACAGTTTAAGATAAATAGCTGACGACGACAACTAAAATGATAATGCCGATTATAAAATAAATTAACAGATAACTTCTAGCCAAAGTAAGATGTAATATACCACTCTCATGCGAGTTGCTTCATCCATCAATGATGCACCAACAAGCATTTCTTTGATGTCAATCCCCTGAATTGCAGCGATGGTGAGTTTAACCTTTCGAAACTGGCAGAAAAGGAATCAAATTGTAGTTAATTACTTGAAGAGCAGCAGGGAGCAAACCAACGGCAGACATTTCTGACGTTCTACCACCAACCCAGTCAAACATAGGAAATCTCGCTAACCACCCTTCAATCCTAGCTGTATTGTCCAATAAGGAGTTTTTCTGAGTAATTGCAACTCCCTGCAAATGCATACAATTTTGAAATATCACTAGAGTTTGGAAAGAATCACCCACAACTTATTTAAAAGCATCCCTAAGAGTAGCAACCAATTAACACACTGCTAAGCACTAATAAATTGCAGACAAAGTATATTTGAGCATAATTAACCTGCATCATTCAAAATTCATGGCAAAATTCAAAAAAAAAAAAAATCTCATCCAGGTGCCAGAAATAAAATAATTAAATAATTTCCCTCATGAAATAACAGTTAATCACTCAGAAAAGGAAAAAAGAGAAACAATATTCCTTTCACATCAAGTATTGTCTATAAATTGTTAATAATGGTTAATGTTCTGAAAATGCTAATCAAAACATATTGACAAAAAAAATCTGAATAATGGTGCAAGTAAGAATACTGACAATCTTCTGTCAACATGAGTGCAAGAACTTTAGATAATACCTGTTTGGAAAATTCTAGCCCAGCTTCTCGAAAGGCCTTCTGCACTTCCAACAACCCATTTCGTGTTTCAGGGGTACCTCCACTCTGAGCATGTTGATATTTTGAGTTTATGTTGTAAAACACAGATTAGTAAAGGACGAAAAACAGAAGAATCACATAATAGTTTATTGTTATTACTAAATTGACCTTTGAGATTACAATTACAAGTGTTGATGCAAGCTCAGGCCCAAGTTGTGCAATTTGATGATCAATTCCAGCTGGGTCTGTATTATCAATAAATCTTATCTGGCACATAAGGGAAAATCAGAGAAATAAGACATGGAATTCTTATAATTCATCAACGCTTTCAAATATTAAACATGAGAAAAAGAGAATCACATATTTAGCAGGAAATTTTGAGAAACTGACTAGGAATCATGAACCTAACTAAAAAAGTAAGTTATTTGTGTGCTATATAAAAAAGGCCAATATAACGCCCATGGAAAAAAGTAAAACTTTCAAATATTAAACATGAGAAAAAGATAATCACATATTTAGCGGGAAAGTTTGAGAAACTTATTAGGAAGCATAAACCAAACTTCAAAAAAACGTACTGTAAATTATTTGTGTCTGTAAAAAATGCCAGTATAACTTGAGGGAAAAAGAAGTAAAAATTGAAGAAATAATATAATAAAAAAAATCATTGACAGGCAAATATGGTACGCACAAGTAGTTGAAGACCACTAGACTTGGTATAAGATATTCAAAGTTTAGTTTCATTAGGGCAGGCTGGTGTATGAAACTCCCACCAATGCGGGTCCTGGGAAAGAGTTGGCGTCTAATAAAATAGTGATTATCGTGCGGGTCGAAGAGAAAGAGGATTTGTGAAGAAAATAAGAAGAGAAATCGAAAAACAAAGGGTCTTTAGGTTTTACCAAAAATAGAAGTTTTATTCAATAACAAAGATTGATTGTCTTCAAACAACTAAATAAGACACTGATATAGACCCAAAACCCTAATTGCAAGATGAAAATGCCAAAAAAAATAGACATTACTAAAAATAGTGAAAAAGATGTTCGGAGTTTCCGAAAGGACCTAAATGATGTTTTTCGGATCCAAAATTTGGCTAATTATAGGTTCCACCCGGTAACAAATCTAGGTAACTTGTTTCGATTCAAATCAAAGAGCGTCTTGTTTTGATACCCAAGTCAAAAGTTATGATCCGTTGAAGCTCAAGTCCTCTTGCATCGGTTCAGCATCAATCACCCCGGGTTCAAAAGAACACGCCCTAATCTTCATAGTAGTATCATCAACATCTACAGAAAAGGAGTCAAGTGCTTTATATGGAAGACATCAGAAGTCTTCACGTGACTAGGTAAGCACAACCTGTATGTATTATCATTGATCTTCTGCAGTATCTCACATGACCCAATTTTTCAATCCTTAAGCTTACTGTACTCGCCAACCGGAAATAATCACAAGTTGACATAGCCCCGACATCAAAAGTACCTGACGACGATGACTGTCAGCCAAAGTCTTGTACTTGGTATTGCTCTCAAGAATAGTCAGCTTCACCTATTGATGAATGCCCTAAAGATGCTCTGCCATCTAATCTGTTTTAAGATTAAATCATCTTACACATGGGATAGGGCCTAAATCCTCCCCGGATGGATTCCGCCCATAGACATTTAAAGGGACTCAAACCTATAGGCAAATTCTATTTGAGGTAACGCCAAATCCCACTGCTTCGGCTTAGTTCTTTTCAAACACATCAGAAGATTGCCCAAATTCCAATTCTCCACCTCGGTTTATCCATCTACTAAAGTTAAATTGCATTCACAATTTCTCCCATAATTTTTTTTTAGAAATAACTAATGAACTTGGTATCACGATTTGAAGTCATGGATTGAGAAACACCATGTAGGCGCACGATCTCCTTAAAGAAAAGATGGGCAATCAAGATAACATCTTGCAAGCTACAAAATATGTCCTCTTTGAAAACTTGTCAACCATAACTAAAATGGAATCAAAGGTTCGTTGGATGCGGGGTAGTCCCAATACAAAATTCATGCTGACATCGAACCGAGCATCATAAACTTGTAAGGAGTGTACAAGCCTACATTAGTGAGAATCCCCTTAAACCGTTGGCATACAGAACATTGATCTACAAAGTGAGGTTGTCAACTTGGGCCAATAATAATCAATAGAGATAAGGTCCAATGTCTTATCATGTCTAAAGTGCCCCTCATTATGAAGCTCAGTCATTATCTACTGCCTCAATGAACAAATTGGAACACAGTTAACGCACAACTGTAATTTACGAAACATATAATCATTATGTAAAATAATTCATGGTAGTGACCATCTTGTACCTCCTAAAACATCCTTTTGAATGAAGGGTCAACTACGTACACATCTTCGAAAACCTCAAAGTCTGCAACTTTGGTACTCATGGTAGTAATTAATGAAGAGCGACAACTCAGGGCATTTACAACATGCTCTCGGCTTGGTGTCTCAGTGTAAAGATGAACTCTTGCAAATAAGCCACCCACTTGGCATCTTGTCTACTCAGCTTATGTTGACCATTAATGTACCTCAAAACTTAGTGATCAGTAAATGAACTTCTTCTGTATTAGGTAATGACATCGATG
The DNA here is from genome assembly GCA_037974795.1 of Kaempferia galanga. Classification (NCBI taxonomy): domain Eukaryota; kingdom Viridiplantae; phylum Streptophyta; class Magnoliopsida; order Zingiberales; family Zingiberaceae; genus Kaempferia; species Kaempferia galanga. Next base: position 6,462,205 of record JBBPFP010000044.1, on the reverse strand, counting down.
CTTCCACGATTGAACAATGACATAGAACTCCAAGTCGTAGGCAGAATAATTCTTCTTGGATCCGGACAGCTTCCAATGAAAAAAGTTGCCCAAACTGACTCAGAACACCCCCTATACCAATGTCGGATGCATCACAATTGACCTTGAACACTTTTCAAACTCAAGAAGTGTCAGGCTAGCCTCTTCCTCTTCAGACCGCTTGAAAGCACGTGCCTTGAGACACTCGGTGATGGGAGCAATGAGAGTGTTGAACTGGAGGTAGAAAAAAGTCAATCCATGGAAACCTCTGACATCATGCAAGGTCGTTGGCTGAGGCCACTCCAAGACTACATCTATCTTTTATTGATATGTGTGAACACTGCAGGGCTTGGTTGCATTGTTCACCACATATTAGAATTGTCAAATCAAGCAAAGGTCGATTGCCGACTTTACCGTCTACAAATGGCTATAGGACCGGCCGTGTGGGGCATTCGAGGTTAGCGTATAACCTTTTGCCAAATAAAGATCAGCAAAGTTAGAGGTAGTAAAAAAGAACACTTCTTCTTGTTGACAAATAAGCACTCCATTTTAAGCCTTTCGAAAATAGCACGAAGGTGATCGAAGTGTGATGCCCACATCGGACTATAGATGAGAATGTCATCAAAGTAAACCACCATAAACTTTCCCATAAAAAACCGCAAGATCTAATGTATAACCTCACAAATGTGCTAGGTGCATTTTGGACAATCTAAAAGACATGGCCATCATATAGCCCATGTTGTGTCTTTCATCTGTCTCCAGGCCTTATTCAAATCTGGTAGAAACCACTTTAAGGTCAATTTTGAGAAAACCCTAGAACTAGAAAATTGATCCAACATGTCATCCAAGCGGGGAATTAGAAATCTGCACTTAATTGTAATCTATTGATGGCTCTGCTGTCAACGCACATATGCCATGAGCCATCCTTCTTCGGTACTAGTAAGACAGGAACTGCACATGGGCTTATGTTTTCACGGATATAACCCTTTTCTAGTAATTCCACCACCTACCACAACAATTCTTCAACCTTCTTGGGACTTAGGTGATATGCGGGGCGATTAGGCAAACTCAACCCCGGAAT
>JBBPFP010000044.1:6448162-6460661 GCA_037974795.1 Kaempferia galanga | reverse complement strand
CATGCTCCTCCTCTGACCGAGAATACACCAGAATGCCAGCTGAGAAAAATGAAGAAGCAGAGGAGAAAGAAAAGCATCAGGGAAGAAGAAAGGAAAAAGAAGAGAGAGGAGAGGTGGGGGAGTGTGCATGGGTATGGGGTTAGCATGAGCATTTTTTTATTTATATTTAACATCCTCCTCCACTAAAAGAAATTTGGTCCCCAAATATAATTAATCAAGGAAAACCAATACCTGAGGAGAATAAATGAGGATATCGGGTGCGCATATCATCCTCATGCTCCCAAGTTGCTGTTGGGGTTGCAAGGTTGCAAATATAGTTCCACATTGAAAATACATCAGAAAGATCATGAGTTTATAAGAGAAAAATATCTCCATTGGTATAAGGCCTTTTGGGTAGAGCCCAAAAGCAAAGCCACGAGGGCCTAGGCTCAAAGTGGACAATATCATGCCATTATAGAGATATATTAATTCTTTTGGACCCAACAATTGGTATCAGAGCCTGTACTGCCAGGAGAATTAACTGCCCGACTGGCACAAGAGTCCTGGTCCAATCAGAGCTCTCATGTCTGTATCAATAGGACTAGACACCAGGCAGGAAGTTCTAGTATGTCTGTTAGACCGAGGGGCAGGAAGTCCTAGTAGGTAATCAGATGTTGTAAAAAATCACTAATCATCTATAATAAAACACCATTCAAGGTAAAATTATTTTTACTTGTAATATTATAAGTCTCTAACCCTATATTCTATAATTTATTTAGCTGGGTAATCATATGTTGTCAAAAAAATATCTATATTTTCTTTTGAATTTTTTAGACCTAGAATAGGTATAGTCAGGAATATGTATTCCTCTGTCATGCACATTCATGATGATAAATTATATGGTGTTAATATGATTGATCAAAATAAATATTGTTGTCCATATTTGCCAAATGGCTGACATCCATTTGCTGAAAGTCCCAATTTTACATTACATAATTCTATTGTAAAGGAGGAAAATATTATATCAAGATGTTTCTACGTAGGAAAGTTAGAAAGATGACACATTATATCTCCTTCGTGTACATACCCATGATGTCACCTCATGTGGCTTGTTATTGCGGCAGATACATACAAGAATTAAAGTTTAGCAGTTAACAGAAAGTAGTACATAATTTCCATGATAAATTCTTCTTCTTCTTCCCTAATATGCGATTATGCTGCTTATAACGAGGGTGATTACACATTCTGTATTTAATAAATTCGCTATCTTTTTTCTAAAATATCATGTAGTTATTTATACCATAATTAATTTTTTTCACAGGCAAACCTAAACCCTTAACCAATTTCTTTGTACTATAGAAGCTGTCAGTCATTATGTTATTAGTAGGAAGAAACTCTGACATCAATTGCCAAATGTCATCGTAATATTATTCTGGGAAATGATGTTCTACCTTGATGTTCAATAGGCATGTAGTAGTTGATAGTTGTGAATGACCAAAAGGAATATTTTCAACACTTTTCTTTCATTAACCTTTAATATGTCATATAGTTTCTAAACTTTAGGTGTTGGTATTTCATTTATATTCAAATGATCAATCACATTCATCGTGTTGTAAACTTTGATTGTATTGCATTATCATTATATGATGATTCCTCTCGAGCAATACAGCTAGATGATGAAGTAATAGAAGGTCCAATTGACTCAAACAAATAACACTCTCCACGACAATATTAGTTGTAGTGATTTGGGAGAAACCCATTTCTACCTAGATTTACTTTCACAATATCATTCTCGTGTAAAGTTATATTTCTACATTTACAATGATTACACTCACAATGTAACTTATCACCATTCATACAGTTTGAATGATGCTTGGCAAAGTTTAGAAACTCTTCAACTCCATCAAAATATTAATTATTCAATGATAAATCTATTTTCTAACCTATATTGTACATCCAAACTTTATTCATATACATTTATAACCTAATGAGAAATAACTTTGCAATATTATTAAACTTGCAAAACTAAGTATGCATATAGTTTAAACTTAATCTTAAGTAAATCATTAAAATCTAATACTAACAAGATCACTTAAACTTAAACTAAACATTAAATTTGAACATCAAAAGAAGCGCAGTAACATGGAAGAGAAGATAGCAAATAGGCTGAAGATAGGAGCTCAGAAATAGTGTTTGCCTCCACTCCACTGCTAAAAGAGGTAAGAACTCAGAAAATGTAGTGTATCGGAAGATAACAAAAAACAATAAAAAATTAGTTAAAATCAGTCAAATGCATTACATAATGTCTTAAAAACAATAATAATGAATTAGCAATAAAAAAAAATTTCGTTGTTAAATCTGTCATTATTTAAGAGTTTTTTTTTGTTTGTAGTGTCTAGATTCTGACCTATCTAACCAAGCCCAGGTTGGAATTCCCCTACCACGGCCTTAATACGCAATCGGGGAGGTAATTAAAGCCCCTTCTTTCCATCCACTGAAAATTTATCCAGTAATATATTATGCGCACCATTCATGCATACTGTTTTGAAATGTTCCACTGCATGCTTGCAATAATAAATTAGTGACCTGCATTATCGGTATTGCTCTCATCTTACGCCATTAATCCACCCCTAAACTAAATATACTACTACTGCAAAGACGCCAGCTCAAAATACATGCAGAAAAAATTACTGGAGCTAGAGAAGCAAACGCCACTCAGTACTCCTGGACATTAACTGGCATGCAAATCGATCAGTGCCAGGTGCGAAATCTACTCCTACCTTGTACGCTTTCTTCTTTTCCCCTATTCCATCGTTTTCTATTCATTAATTGATAATAATACCTGTTCCACCGATTGCATTAATCATGCATGCAGGCAAAGGCTAGCTAGCTAGCTAGCCTACAATGAATATGACGCCCTCATTATTGTGGTAGCTGCAGTGCCCGTCAATGCCTATATATGCTGTCTCCCTCTATTGTATCTTTATTTTTTACTTTTTCCTGAATCTATTATTCTTGAATAATGAATAGATAAGAACTTCCAGGTTTTTAAGAAAAAAAATCGAACCACATGGTGTTTAATGATTTGTATCCAAGCAAAGTTAAGTTTAGTGGCTAATCGATTACATCTTTACTTTCAAAAATGATAACTTAAAATATGGTGATACTCAACATATGATGATTCTCTAATGCTTTGTTCAATCTGCCGGTACCTGCAGTAAAATATTGTAGAGATTACTGACAAGGTACGCAAACGAAAAGGGTATATATAGCACGCAGTAGGTTAGGCAGATATCTATAAATAACTAGGATTAGACACGTTTACTATGTGGTAGATTTGCTTTGTAATCTTATCCATGCCACGTCGGCATGCTCATGCACATTTATAGTATCTGTTACTTCCAATTCTGTAAAGTTAAAGATCATGAACACAATTGCATTATTTTACAGGTAGTTTACTGGATGACAGGATGAACATTTCTCATTCCAATCGATGGAAGCAAGAGGAAATATTTACTACTTTTCATATTATATATCATAAATTAATCTAAAGATATATGTTCGGAATTCGATTGTAGATGAAGAACTTAGTGTGCATCTATTGATGATGTATGATTGTATATATAAAACTTCAAACCAAATGAGAACATGTTAGAAATAAATAAGAAGATAGAAGAATGGGCTGATCGCTTGAATAAACAATTCCTTCTGCTTAATTTCTTAATTAGAAGGAAAAATTGCTAATTACTTTCATCATTAATGGTCTAGAAGAGATCACTAGAATTTATATATAAAAAAAACTTCTTTTGTTCACAACCTTAAATAGCCTCTTGATAGAGGCACACTACAAGTTTTTCATTCTGTATAATGATATTGTTGGAAAGAGTTTAATTTTTTCACTCTTGCCCTAAGCAGGGAATAATACTATGACATATATCTAATGTGGCGTGGAGATACCTCGTGGACAAGATAAAAAGAAAAAGCTTATCAAATCAATGATTGAGTCTTGTCTTTTATCAAGTGATAAGAATAACTACCCAATGAACGCACTAAGACACAATCTTCCTTTTTTTACTAAGAACTTTCATATTAATTGATTACTCAAACATGTTCCGTAGGCTATAGCGTCCATGATATATATACTAAAATAAGCACTGTTTTAGTTAAGGTTAAACTTAATCTTAAAACATGTCACTTAGCTATCATATATATATATATGTCATGACATGTACTATAATGTTTTTATTTTTTTGATGTTTTATGAAACATTTTACATTCATGTCTTAGTCTAGCTAGTCACCTCTCAACCCCTAATACTAATTTTCAAGTGCATGCATGCGCTCTACTAGCAAATCATCATCAAGACTTATCATATCTAAGTACCGTATATAATTAAGCGGCCATTTGTATACAAGCTTATACAATCTAAAACTCGCATGGCATCGCGCGCGTATTAGAGATTTAGAGCCTCAAACAAACATAAGATTTCTACATATATAGGACGTACGCACCATATGATATAATGCATAGAGATGAAACTAACAGAGATCGACCGCATCAAAGGGGAACAGAATTTCTTCATCTGATAAGAAATCCTCCAAGAAGAGAGAAATTAAGGAGACAATTGGATAAGCACTAGAAAGCATGATTATCGTGGTGAAACACTAGCTAATAATACTCTTCTCCACTTTTGATAGTGGATCTTCTTCCAGTCGAGGCGAGGGTCATCCAACACGTACGTACGAATAAAGATATTCCAGAGTCCCACACCATTGACAACCCCACAAGCTTGACCAGATCAGTGTAAACTGAAGCCTCCCCCAGTCCACCCCTCTTGCGCGCTACCGCATATATACAACGTTGTGCGCGTCACGCACTTTGGAAGAAGGACATGCACAGCTCTTTTTCAAGTATATGGCAGACATTGCTTTTACCACTCCCGCATAATGCCCCGCCTGCAATTCACTTCGTCGCACACCGACGACGTCATCTGCCAACTGCACCCCCATGCATGCGTGATCCCCAATTAATGCACCGCACCTCTACGTACTCCAAATTCACGTCTATATATATATTTATATATATAATATTACATATACTATAATAATAATAATAAAATCATCATACTCTCTTTGGCTTTGAGTGTGGGAGCTACGCTACGTTACCGCATTAGCACTCCACGTCAACACCCGCAGAATTTAACCCCTTCCCACAAGCAACGACAGCTGGGTCCCGCCCTCGGATCGAGGCGGGTAGAGTATACCGCGTACCGCCAAGTAATACTAAATACTCACTACTCCTCGGGAGGCAGGCACCTGCTTAATTGGCCCATATTCACGCCGAGGCCAGCGACCGGGAAGATCGGATCCTCGCCGTCCGTTCACGTGGGGCCCGGCCACCACCCCTGCTCGTGACGAGGTGACGTCCCGCCCCGGAGGAAAAGGCCCTCCTCCGCCTATCAAATGCGCCATGCACTAATTCGACGTCAACGGTCGCGGAGGGCGCCACGCGTAGCGCAGGCACGTCTGTGGGCCCGGGATTTGTTTCGAATCGAGCGATCTGAGCCGTCCGCGTGCTGTGGGGTAGTCGTGTGACGTTAGCATCGGCACGTCGTGGGGAGAGGGGAGAGGCGCGGGGTGGGGGTGGTGACGGCAGGGTCTACGGTCACGTTCGCGGTGACGTCACCGCCCATGTGAAAGAAGCGCCTCTCGCGAGCCGTGGTAGTTTTTTTTTATAAGTGTGCCTGGGCTGCCTTCTCCGTGTCTCTTTATATCGATCGGTTCGTCGGTACAGCGGCCAGGGATAAAAGCGTAGGCGGAGCGGCGATCGATCCGATGGCGGCGGTGGCGGCGGTTTCGGGAGGAGGTAAGCGGCGCGGTGCGACGGCGCTGTCGATCGACGGGGCGGAGGAGTCGGCGGAGGAGCGGGTGGGGCGGCTTATCCGGGAGAACCCCGTGGTGATCTTCAGCCGCCGGGGCTGCTGCATGAGCCATGTGATGAAGCAGCTGCTGGTGGCGGTGAGGGCCCATCCGACTTCCATCGAGCTGGAGGAGGCCGAAGAGGAGGCGGCGGCAGCGGTCGCGGCGGGGGGATCCGGCCTCCCGGCCCTCTTCGTCGGCGGGGTGGCTGTGGGGGGCCTCGAGGGTCTCATGGGTCTCCATCTCCGGGACCGCCTCGTCCCGATACTCCAGGAGGCCGGCGCCTTGACCTAGATGTCGACGCGTGCTACTGCCGGTGGGCTCCTCACCTGCGACCTGGGTTAATGCAGTAATTAATTTCCCTGCTCTCTCTCTCTCTATCGGTCCTTTTTTTTATGAACTTCTTGCAATTTAGAACTTGGGGAGGAGTTCTACATGCCTCTCAACTCAATCTCACCCATGGATGATCGAGATGGCAACTCTATTGTAGATAGGGACCATGTCTACAAAAAAAAGGCAAAACTAAATTAGACGAAGATATCTACTAGTTTTCCCCCCTCCTCTTCCTCTATTTACAGTACTGTGAGTAGTAAAATTCTGTGTTCTGTTCCTTTTCTGCTCAATTTGCTCCCGTTCGTTCGTCCGTTCGTCGTTCTTGTTTTTTTAATTGTCTTTCACCGACTGTCACAGCATTTGGGGTGAAAAGATAGACATAATGCGGGAAACGTCATGTCATATCGTTGGGTTCGGAAGAAGCGAAGCAGGGGGATTAATTATGGGCAATTAATAATTGCTGCAATTGGTGCAATCATTGAGTTGTTTATAGAAGAAATTATGAGTTGGGAATTGACGACGGGCGTTCGATTCGATCGATGAGTTCGTGATTTGTGGTACGGTGGAGTTTAAAACTAATTAACGCGTATTGAATATGTATACAGTGTTCTGTAGGTAAATAGCGATGTTGACTGTGGAGGATGATGTCCTTGTTTCCTCTGTGTGCTCTGCGTTTGGTGTCATGCCTACACAGTGTAGGCAAATTAAACTGTTGTCGTCCTCCTCAATCACTGTTTGATTCATAGAGTTTCGTAGGGTAGTTATAGCTGATCTGTTTCAGCCTACGCTGTCAAAACTTGCGTCGCACACATTCTAAATTGATGACTCCATGTGACCTTGTTTACTGCACACGCAGATGAGCTGAGATGAGAACGCAGTATGACTTAAAACTTCAGCATCCGACGTGACTTTAATGCTGGCCAAAATGGTAGCAGTCAAACATGCATGAACAGTCTTTGGAAGCTTGATTTGCATGCGTTAATCAAAAAATAAAATAAGTTATTAAGTGTTGACTCTTGTGACCAATGCATTCACCATGGCTTAGTTGAAATATGCAATATGAAATATGAAAGGGTCTTGCTCTTCTTTTTGCAGAATAAGTACGTAGCCTGTCAATATATAGAACAACACTTGGTTCGAAGAGATCCCTTTGCATAAACTGAAAGGAGAAAGAACATGCTAATGTTTGCTAGGTTGTTGCCATAATCATGTTATTCAAAGACAATGGTTTTCACTTATCTACTAGGCAAGACTTCACTTAATCTTTCAAGTACAGAAGAAGTATCTTCTTTTTCTTTTACACTCTCATGATCCCTTTGGTGTTTCAAAAGATCAATTGGCATTATTTAATAGAAAATTACAAACATCAATTTTTTATTTGATTCACATAATTTGTTATTGTTTGATTGAAATTAAGGATTTATATGGTTTACGAACGGATCCAATTTGATGATCTTGAACATGCATTTGAAGGAATAAAAAGGGAAACAAATTAAAAAGAATAATTTACACATCGACGAACACTGCTAACATTAAATCATCATGACCTCCCTTGAGCTTGAATTCATTCAAGGGTTTGGTGCCAATCATCAAAAATATCTGAAATTTGTTTTACCCACTTTTCTCTTGAACCAAATCGAAGTGAAATTTAGTTTAATTTAACCTTAATTCGGGAATCAGTGCACCAATTGGATATTAATTCAAGCCAAGTTCGAGTTATGGAAACAGATTCAATATTCTAATTTTTTGAACTCAATGTATCCAAAATTTCATCAATATATAGCTCCTTCTTTAATAATTTTAAATTTTCAAATAGTTTTAGAATTTCTTAATAAATCTAAATAAAAGACAACATCTAGAACGCCAATCTAGTCTTGAGTGCACCCAAGGTTACAGCATCTAATCAATTAATCTTGGGTTACAATTGTTGGGACTGGTGATGACGCTATAGTGGGTGAATAGCGATTTGTGATTTCATTGATCGTGTGCTTGTCTACATCACGTCAATACGCAACATAAACAAAAACATATAACACAAAAGAAAAGACAATTGTACAAAGACACAAACCAATTAAAGTGGTTCGGAATCCCCGACTCCTACTCACCGTTGTAGCAAAATCACCATTAAGCTCTCTCCTTGCGCCGGATATCTTCCGGAGATAGAGAAACCTTTTACAACACGTATTGTTATATAAGTAAATACAACTAAATACAATATAGAAAATAAGATGCAAAATAAACAACAATTTACATAAATCTCTTGCATTTATCGCTTTATAATTGCTTTGGAAATGCCTCCTAAGATCTAGAAATATAACACTACTAGTCTCCAAAACCTTTAAAAACTAGTGGCGAAAACCTGCATGAAGTCCTCCCTTTATAACTTGCAGGTCAAGACATTTTCACCTATTAGTTAATTGATCATCACCATCAGCTTATACCTCTATTAAATTAGACTGTTGTGTAAGATCTGTGTACGTCGATAGAGGGGAGGGGTGAATATCAATTCTTCTTTGCATGCTCGTTTCATCGTTTGTTTGATCTATCAGATTAGTACTTATAGCGGAATATAATAAATACAATAACGAAAGAACACTCATGGATTTATTTACTTCCCAACCTCCAGGTTTAGTACGTCTAAGGCCTAATCAAGGGAGACGTCCGTCCACTAGTAGTCTTCTTTCCAAAACTTTTGTAGAGGTGGAGAAATACGTCTTATAGTTTATGTATCAATCACAAATATGAGTATATAAGACATAGATTCATAAAACAAACCAAACAAAGATTAGCAGCCGATCTGGAAGTCCTGAGCACAATGCACCCCTTCTAAATTTTCCTCAATCGCACAAGCAGTATCTCAGCAATATTTCTTCGAGCATAGAATTGAGGAGTAGTTGAGAATTGTTGTATGAAATGTCATGCTCGAGGTACTTTTTATAAGCCTCATTCGGTCACCAATAAGCCTTAACAGTATACTAATCTTGGATAAACTTGATCCCCATGATCAAGTTTATCGTGTTCTACGATCTTGTCGTTATCAAGTTTACAAGTCTACGTATCCTTGAGATCGATCTACCAAAATTAGGTGCCACCTGATCATCGATCCAGGTTAGAACCTGAACCCGATCCGCCGAACCCTGATTGATCTGCCAAACCGACTTTGGTCTGGTTCGACCCGAGTTAAGTCCTGTTCACTTCGACCCGAGTTATTCATGTTAATTTAAATATTGCCAAACATTAAAATTATATGTTCTAGGCATGATTGTATCAACAGTCTAGTTAATTGTAACTCACTTAGACTTCTTACTTTCCAATTCCCTACTGAACTTTCAACTGTTAAATCTCTAGTCAACCGTAATCCATTTGAACTTTTTATCAAATATCCAATTAACTTTAAGCTACTTAATTTTTTTGCTGAAACTTCCAAATCCACTTCAAATCTAATAAACTTTTCTATTTACTTGTCATGTCATTCTCATATTAAAATTTAATTCGAGTACACTCAAGCTTATAGAGATCAATTCTACCCATAATAGTTAGCCTCATTTTAGCTTTCTATATGGTTATGATCCGTTGAACCCAAAATGATTCTTTAGAAGCATAGGTTTCCTATATAAATTTCGTCAAAAATGGCATGCTCATTTTTAAATTGGTTAGTCACTTTTAAGGCATGAGTTGACTTTAACGATCCAGTAAAATACATTTAAATTTAAAATTTGAATAAAAACTGTTCATATAATAATTCAAACTGAAACTGCTCTCTTTGAACTATATATGTGATTAGTTTAAAAGCAAGTAATTAAACTTTAATAGTATCATACAGTATGTTTATATATTCAGATTTAAAATTTAAATAGAAAAAAATAATTAATAATAAGGTAACGTTCAATTTAGGAGGATTGATTCGATCAATAAAAATTTTCTATCTATCGTCAAAATAAATTAAGAAAATACATATAAAGACGTATCTTGAGAACCAATATTCTTAAATCTGTTATCCATTAAAAAAAAAATTTAATAATAGATCACAGTTAAATCTCAAATGCTAGACCCCTAATAATCTAACGATGACATCCTATCCTTGGGCCAAATTTAAATGGCAAAAGGTTGAATCCTTAAGTGAAAATTTACAGACTTTGTTTTATCTCTATTTTTTTTTTGTTTAAGGCATAACTTATTTAACTTTTTTATATAATGATTCCGCTTGGATTAAATACCACAGTAAAAGAAAAAAAAAAAAGGTGAAATTCACCATTTTAGTGACCCTAAACAATCGGGCTCATAATTACCTATAAAAGGTAAATTAAGAAATTATAATGGACCATTATACAGAATGATTATTCATCAAGCTTTATCAAAACTTAATCTCTGCCCATTATAATAAGTTTTAACTCATAGTAACCAACTCAAACATGTGGCAAAGGCGATTCACTTGCCTGATCAGCACCTCCGCTAACTTATCCTCGGGGGAGGAGGTAAATCACGGGTGGCTACTAGCCATTAGTATAAATGATTAAGACATGGGGAGGTATGCTCGGGCACGCCGAGTTTGCTTAGATGATAAGGAGGCCCGTTTGCTTAGATGCGTACATTAAATGATTCACCAATCTAAGGGAGCAATAATAAATTTAATTGCTATCGACTTACGCTCCGCAATAAAAATGCAGCTTTTTTATTTAATTAATTTTTTTAATTTATGATTATGTCATTTAATTTTTTCTTTTAAAATTTGAAGTTAAATTATAATATTAAGTGTAAAAAAAAATTTAAATTCAAAAAAGATTTTAGATATATGTGCAGGAGCGTCAATCAGCAACGTATAAAACCTCTTACGCTAGGAACTTTTTTAACTATACAGTGTTAAGAATGTTTAATTAATTTTTAATGTATTTATAGGGAATTTTTTTTTAATATGACTTATAATTAAGGAATGCTGTTTATTATATTTTTTCCTTTAGCATATTTTTTAATTTATTTTTTAACCTGTATTTATACTCTAGAGATTAAGTTATAATATTAGGTATAAAATATTTTTTAAATTAAAAAAATTAAATGTGGATGAGGCGTAAATTAAACGGCATATAAATCTTTTACCATAGAAATGAAATCAACTGAGTTTATTATTATTGTTTTACACTGCAGATACGCTCCGCAACAGACTTATGCTGCCGAACTTATTTATGGTGCGGACTTTTGCTGCGACTCAAGATACTTAACACAGGGCACTTTTTAATATTTTAGATAAAAAAAAAACTCCATTATCCTGGTTCCTACAATTCTAAAAAAGATCTACCATTGATGTATATAACATATATATTAACGAAATCGAAAACGACGACGAAGACTGTAATTCGAAATCATCGTCATCTTTCTTGCAGTTGTTAGAATAATCTGTAGATAAAAACAAACACCTTAATTTACTGACAGATTGATATTTTGTAGGAATTAGAGGGATGACAACTGTATCATGGGATGAAAGAAGTTTCGACACCTCACACCTTAATCCTACGATGACCCCAATCCTCATATACCTCTAGACCCATCGACAATGGCAAAAGTTAATTAACGAGTTTTTACACACAAAAGTCATATCCATTAATTAAACATCAATTAGATTAATTATTTTATTGAACTATCCGTAATGACAATCAAGATGTTATGATCTTGATAGGTGAGCCCAGCAAATGAAGAATCAAATTCCAACACAAGCCGTCAATGACGATAAGCAGGATTAAGGTTGTAGCCTAAGCTTTTTATTCAATTTTCTTATTTATTATAGATTGATTGTGTATAGAGGATATTCGGGGTCAACGTATGACCTTTTTTGAATTACCCTCCCACTGCCCACACGGTGTAGCCAAGTTGATACTTGAATGTAGAATTATTTTATTGGGTAAAGGTTGATTTATGTGGGATTCATTCCCTTCAGGATTAAATGCATGTGCTCCCACTTAGGAGGCAGCTCAACGCGTGATTTACTTTCCTTCATTTGACTGTGAAACCTATAATGCGGGGCGCTCAATGTGAGCGAAATCACTTTTGCTTCATTGAAGTGTGCTCCTGTCACGCCCCAAGAGGGTCCCTGCCAGATGGAAATCCGGCAGCATCTCCCCTGTACGGGTGACAATCCATAATACATACAACATAATATACCAAACACAACCACGCATTTTATTAAGTTGCATAAAGGAAATAAACATCACCACGCAGTTTAAAATTTTATTCTACTTCTATAAACTAAGAATAATCACAGCGGAAGACTAAAATGG
>JBBPFP010000044.1:6423270-6438158 GCA_037974795.1 Kaempferia galanga | reverse complement strand
TATATATAAAAGGCTTTTACTTATTTAAGTTACCTATGTATTCTCTTAGTATATAGGAGATTCAAAATCCACAGAGTTCTCTTACCTTTTTACTATTTTATCTTATGCGATCTTGTTACTCAATTCTATTTTCCATTTCTGTAGTATTTGTTTCTTCGGTATTAAAATTTTCAAATTTATCATTTGAAAACTACATTACTTAGATTTTTTTTTTCTTTAGTCCAATCGTTGAGTAATGCTTGGACTTTTAACGAGTCAAAAGATAAAATCGATTGTTGTTCATCCAATATATTACTGTCGACACTAAACGTCCACAATAACTGTTGAAATTGGACAAGTTTTTTTTTTTTTTTTTTTTTTTTTATCATGAAGAGGGCGGGAAAGCTTTGAGTTTTCTGTAAATATCACTTTAGGATATCAAAATCTATTTCGCTATCTGTTTCATTCAAATCAAAAGTTATAAAATAATTCTCAAATTCCTATGTGAAACTTAAGGATTTTCATAGAAATTTTTAATGAGTGTATTTCATATAGGATATTTATTAATATTTTGCACTCAAATTCCTATGTGGTACAATCATGCACACACATCTTAGAGAGACCTGCCATGTGTTTTACACTATTTTCTTGGTGGATTGAGTGTTTTGGATTCACTATTTTCTTACCCTTTCGAAATCGAGATGATGAATCACCTCGCATTCGACCTTGTTGCTTTTGGCCTCTTTTCATTGTAGTCGGAATTCAGAAATGGAAGTCGAACGTGTATATAATTAGAGTCGAAAGTACGTAGAGATTGTAAAATTGAGAATGAAAGTAAAGAAGATGGTGCGAAAACAATAAAATGAGTTCTCTATTTATAAAGTTTGGAAAGTGGCGGATAGTAAATCATAGTCATTAATAAAAAAATTATCAAATAATCTCTCATTAAAAAAAATACAAAAGTAAACTCCTCTCAACATTCCCAACAATGAGTACCCGACGTGTTGACTCAGTTAAGGGTCCGGGCCAGATTCAGTTCGGACTTGGCCCTGGGTCGAGTCGACATCTAGTTCGTCTAGTCAAAGCAATTATAATGAGTAATTGCAGTTCGAATATTCAGTCACAGCTCCACAATGTGGGTGTTCAGATACATTCACGTTGAAAAAGCCAGCCAAGCATGTGAATCCTGACCACTTAAATTCTCGTCTCTCCAGCTCTAAACATACATATGCGATTACGTTTGACGATCTACATCACCAACAGAATTACAGAAACGTAGCAGAGCAGAGCTGGAGGTGGAAAAAAGGCTCTGTGGTTTGGTCCCATAAGACGGGCACACACAACAAGCGTACGCTAAGGGACAAACTAACGAATAATTATGTATGCATTTTGTCCTCACTCGGACTGCTACGCCATGTGAAGAGTGGCAGTCATGTAGGTTGCCACTGTTCTCCTCTGATACAGAGGTACGTGTTTGATGAGCTGTTGGGATGGAGTTGATGCAAGGGTTAGGAGCTTAGGGCAGTGCACTGGGCAGGGCAGAGCTGATGAAAACCTGCAAAAATATGTACATCTGGGCCCTCTCCGTAAATTTTATGAACGACTTGGGATGAAAAATTCCTTCCAGTTATTTAACAGCCAGCTATAAATTTAAAATAGACTCTAAGGAACATTTAAGATGAAGATGATCATCTTTTATTACTATAAACGACTTGAGGGATTGCAGTAATATTTTATACAACAGTATTGTAATAATGCTGGAGGCAATGATAGAAAATGATGAACGAGATAATATCAAATTTAGGGTTGTTGGTCTGGTCGTATAGAAATTTTCCACCATCTCCAAGATAAATTAACAAGCGCTCGTAGCTGGAGGCAACGATAGAGACCCCAGATGATGTGGTGATAAATGGTAGTACAGAATTGAATTATTAAAATCTCCCCAAAAAAACAAAGAAGTGAACTTTATATTTCTTGATAAAATGATTTGGTTAGAGCAAACATGACTTTTAGAATTCTGGCAGGGTGCTTAGGTATGTGTGAAGTTTGTCTTTAGAATTGCAAATTACACTTCAACACTCCCTCTTAATTTGCCATCTCTAGTTGCATCTTGAATTGCTCAAACTTTTCAACTGTCATGGAAATATGAAGGTTGCTCATTTGTGGTGTGGACTCCAATGAATTTTCTCCTTGTGTAGTCTTAGAATCTTTTATGTTGGAATGATACCTTAGCTCAATTATATGCTTTGAATGTTCTTGAAAAATTGAAGTTTTGATGATTATAATGGTAGTCATATTGTCCCAATTATTAATTGTTGTTGAGTTCTCTTACGCTTGGGTTAAGTTTGAAAGAACTCTTATAGCAAAATTGCTTCACAAGTGGCATTAATTAGTAGTTGCAATATATTAATCTTGAGTAAAGGATAAAGCTAAGGACTTCCTTCTCTATGAACTTCATGATATAACATTTATAGCAAGACAAAATAAATAACCAAAAGCGCTCCTATTATTTGAGGACCTAGCTTCATCACTATCAGTGTAAATCAACCAGGGAGTTATCGACTTGTGTATGTAAATGATTCCTTGCTTCTTGTGTACCTGATTTTAGGATTTCTTTTGTTCTAGCTAGGTTAGTTTACTTGGCTCATTCATGAATTTTGAAACGTATGAAAAAGAGTGCATAATGTCTTAGCTTGTATTTGAAAAGTAGGTTATAGTCACCACCAAACTTCTAAATTTCTTTGCATCAATCTTGTTTGCACTATCTTGCTTCAATTTTTCATTTAAAGTCATTAGTATAACTATAGGTTTACACTTGTCTATTTGAAACTTTCCTATAATATCTTTGATATTTTTCTTGTGAAATGAAAATCTCTCCATTGGATTACTTCACTAAATACCAAGAAAGTATTTCATAAGACAAGTCTGTAATCTCAAAATCTTTTATCATTTTGGACTTCAGGAAAGTACTTGTATCTTCCTTCTTCAGATAAAGAAAATGTTCACTTGTGCTCTAAAATCATTATTGTGGAATATGTACCTTGATTTTGCTATTCCATACTCTTGATGCTTGCCTGAGACCATATAGAGCTTTCAAAAGGCAATAAACTGTCTTCTTTATCTCAAACTTGATATCCTTCTTATTGCTAACATAACTTCTCCTTTAAGTTCTCCATTTATAAATATTGGTTTGATATCAAATTGATGGACCTCTAATTTAAGTTGAGCAGTCAGAGCATGATCAAGTAGAATAATCTTCATCCTAACAATTAGAGCAAAACTTTCAATGAGGTCTACCTAGGCTGTGGAAGGTTGTGGAGAATACCCCTTTTGCAATGAGTCTTGTTTTATGCTTGTTGATAGAACCAACTTCACTGAATTTGGTTTAGTAGACCCACTTTAAGCCAATTTTAATCTCGTTACGAGCTCTCATGAGTTTGTCCATGCATCTCCTTTGACAACCTCTTTAAAACTTTGAGCGTCAATTGGAAAGCAAGCAAGCAAGCAAATTCATAGTTTGGTAGGGAATCAAAATCCAATGTTCTTCTATCGGCAGTAGAAACTTGAAGTTGTTGATGTTACAGATCCATAGGCTCCATGAACTCGCTTGTACTTGTAGGTTGAGAACCTTTCAGCAAACATATTGCCTCGAGACACAATCTTATCAGTGATAGAAATAAGAGGAAACCTTTGAATCTCTTTTTGTCAGCAAAGTTATTTTAATTTGGAGTTGAATTATGTGATACCATACGTGAGAGATTATTAGAGGTTAATACAATCGCTTCTATTATCTAACGTCTATTATTCATCAATCTAAAATTACGAGATCCTTAATATCACATAGTAGTTATAATTAGAACTCCAAACAACTTGCAAAATGGAAAACAGAAAAATAGTAGCACTGACTCAAGCATGAGTGTCGATTACATGCGCACCCATAATCGCACTTCATATGCATGAGTAGTCAGAATAATCTTTTATGGTAAAATTTATTTTTTCTTCAAATGAACTCAAGGCCTCGGATATGTCCGTTTACGCTTGAAAGGAACCAATGATGAGTAGGATAAATGCACAATATGATAAGAATAATAATTTTATTTAAACAGAATAATTAACAAAAAAAACTGCTGACAGTTAATGAGTATCTATGACTTCTGTACATGTATATATGCAAATAGATGATCAGAACAACACTACTCTGAGTTAGATGTAAAGATGGAAAGTCCAGGAACTAGCAACAAAAGCACTCTCTGAACTTCGTAGTTTGCACATTATCTGTGTAAAAAGAAAAACATTAGTACATAATTACATGAAGTAGATCAACCGGTGTTACTAAAGACCTACACAAGACAAAAGGACTAACCTTAAATGAATTGAAGACCATTTCAGAAAAACATGATTTGTTGAACAGTAGTATTCACTCAACCTAAGGGGGAAAAAATCTTCAAAGTTTCTAATGGAACTACTTCCAACCTGCAAACTAGAGTGAGCAAGCAAATTCTACAAAACCAAAGGAATGTAGGCTTTACTAAACTAGCATTCAAGTACCTAGATAACTAACGGAACTCATCGTGAAAATCATAATAGTTGTCCTCCGTATAAACAGCACTGTAGAATGCATAGGGATTTTCTATCATCTCTTTCATGCTTAAGTGCCCATCTTTATCTGTATCAGCCTGAAAGTTTGCCAATGGTTGCTCAGAGTATTTACCACTCAATCATATATTCTCAAATGCGAACAGCATGAAGCTTTTGGAAATTAATTGAAGAAATAAGTTTCAGAAAAGGTGCATTCATGTTTCACGAAGACAATGTACATTTTAAATAATAATTTTCATTTGACCAAGAAAACAAGTATCAAAATTTCCCCAGTCTCAACATTGAATGAATCTAGTGTGTTTAAATTAACTCCTAATCTATCTCTCTTTAAGGAAGACACCAATAGGTCTAGCTTTCTAAGGAAGCAAATTAACTCAAATATGTTCCCTCTTAAGGTCAATCTTTATTACCACGTCAGATTCTTCAACTGCCTTTTACTATATGCAATTTGGACTTGGGAATTTCAAATAGGCTTACTGTCATGAGATTCTTCCCTATGAGAAGATAAATCCATACCTCATTAGCAGTTTTTTTGAAATGAAGCAACTCTGATATGATGGACTATGTTATGCGAGAAGAGAAACCGCACAAGGAAAAACTTAGTTCCTAAAGCAACCATAACCATCACTAAAGCTTTTTCCTATGTTGCTACACAACAAAACCTCTTTAATTGCATCTTCATTGCCTTCATTGATCTATTTTAATAAAAGTTTGAAATTTTTATAATATTCTTTTCGAGGAATATATTCTAGCAACTAAGAATTATCTTTGCTCCAATCCTCTCTTTTATATCAAATACTCTTATTTACCACAATTAACTTAATTAATAGATTGACCATAAATTATGCACGTCAGTCTTGACATTGAAATATAAAATAGATTGACCGTGACGGTCAGTCTTGACACTAAAATATAAAATAGAATAACCCTGATCGCATTAGACAACTTATTGGATGCATCGGTTAAATTCACCGATTGTGGTAATGGTACTGGCATAGCCAAACCTTTTTGAAATGATTTACCAAATCAACACTATGACATGATGTTTGTTGATGCAGGAACGTTGAAACAGCATGAGTAAGGGAATCATGTGTGTCACCGAGTGATCTCATGGTTCTAATTAGACTCAATGAGGGGAGAAATTGATTTGCCTCACGCTAGGATTTCATGAGATTGCATGCCTTAGTTGCCTATCTCTGGACAAAAGAAAATCTCCAAATTAAAAGTCATTTAATCAAATGAATGATTAGTAGGGGGTCCTTTTTCTAGGTCTTACAGCAATCTATCACGTAAAACTAGGTGTAAAATATATTAAACTGAGCAATAAAAGTAAAAAAATAAAATAAAATAAAATAATTCTGGGTTTGAAACTAGACCATTGACCAATATATTTTATTATTTTATTTAAAAACTATAACTTTGGGTTGCTTAGGAGAGGGGCATGAAATGTCATGTTTCAAATTGACAACAAAAGTAAAATTGAAAATATAATCCTATCCAATCTCTAGGTGGCTTTGAAAATTTTTTTTCCTCAGAGACTTGCAGCTAAGCTTGTCAACCTTAATGACCAATGATCATCCTAACTCAAACTAAAAAACAAGGATTAAATCTGTAGACATAAGGCTAAAGAAGATTTTGTTCTAAAGCCATTTTGAGTGGCTCCACTTCTACTATATCCACTATCTATAGCAAATGACACTTGTTGAGTATTTTCATCCTACAATGCTAAGTTCTTGAATCAGACACTCTACTGTATTCAACACCATTAGTAAATACCTTCATGCGGTTGAGGAGATCAAACTTGAATATTACCATTCAAGATGCAGATTAAAATTCTATGGTGCAACGCCGCTGAGTTAAGAGGGCTCAAAAGGCACCTGCTATATCTACAACCATAATTGTGTCCATCATTCCATGTCTGTAATTAGTGTAGGCGAATCTATTAAACTTCAGGTCATTAGATTCACTACTTCATATCCCCAAAAACCACTGCACTAGTAAGATGATAAGATTCATAATCACATTGATATAAGAATACTGGACAACTCTATGTTTGTAGCACATCCAAAGGCAAAGAAGGGCACCTCGTTCTCTATACCAAATTTTGAGATTTATTAATAAAATGAGCATAACCAACCATTTTGCATGGTATTTTGAGAGCTGTGAATAGACAAGAAGCTACAAATTGACTGTGTATAACCTAATCTACCAAGCCAACAAGTAGAACTAGAAATTATAGAAGAAATGGTGCAAGTCCAATCTTTTTATTTATTGGAACTCAAAGATCAAAAGGATCATATCAGCATAGATTTCATTATCACCATCCTCCTTTCTTACTGTTCATGTAAGGAAGACATAACCTTACCTAGACTACTATCTCAACTTAGCAATATTTATCTCTGATGTGAATACAATCCTAATTGGTCTATATGTACATTAGAGATGGGGAAAAGTTGGGCAACCCTGAAGCAAACTTGAACAATGGATCCGGTCTGACCTAGATTTTTCAATTATTTCAGGGTTTGGGTCAAGATTCAAGTATTCAAATGTGGTATTCAGGTTTGGTTTTAATTATAAAAATTGTTGAAATCTGAAATCAAACAGATTATTACATATATAAGTTAATAATTAAAAAATTTATACCAGTGATATACAATATATGTACAAATATATTGGGAAAACACACATAATAAAAAAGAAAACTGCAAAAGCAAACCAAATAAATTTTTTCAATTCAGGTTTAATCTAATTAGAGTTCAAATTTCTTTGAAGCCAAATCAACTTGGTCCTGTAAATTTTTTCCAAAAATCCAACTCGACCTATAATGATTCCACCTCCAATATGGATCCTTTCTAAGTTTTCTAGTAAACATTTCACCATAAGAATATCTATTTTCTGCATGCTTGATTGATTTTATGCCATTGGGGCAAGAATCATCATATCCACATTTTCCTATCCAGATTGATGCTCTGAACTCTTTGCAATGAAGGTAAGATTACCAAAATATGTTAACAAAGTAATGAAATTGGAAAAAATATATATATTGAAGCCACATTCAATTGGATCAGAAATATTGCCAAAATCAATATATCCAAGATAACTAATGAACTATTCACAAGTCATTTTCAGTAGATGAAAAATGAACAAGATATTTATATGGATAGTTGATGGAGTATGCAACACAGCCGTAACCATAGGTTCCCCCTACAAACTGTTGTTTTACTAGAACTTTGTACGAACATGCATAACTGAGACAATAGGTAGAACAAAAGTTTTTAGTACTCTTCCTGGACCATATTAAAGTCAAGTTTCTCGCTTCATGCTTTGCTAGACTGATGATATACAACATAGTCTTCAATTTACCAAATTACAACTGGAAAAAAAATCTATTATATGACAGTTTGCATTTGTATTTATGTAAGGTAAGCAAATATTCCATGTACCAGGTAAGTTACCTCTGTAATAGCATATTCAGCTTGTTGCTTTGCAAAATAACGCTCCGATGGATGTAGGTCACCAATGACGGGCAACAACTCATCTTTAGATAGGTATCTGTCAAAAGTAAGAATAAATTTGACATTTATCTCCACCTTTATGTTGGTGCAATCATGCCTCAAGTGGTTTGGTGTAATCTTGGTTTTGATGTTTGAGCAAATGATTTAAGTTAGGCATTATCTATTGTACTTGATAAGAGTGCTTAAGTGTGCAAGAACTCGCAGAAACACAAATAGAGCTTGGAGAGCTCATGCTCAATGAGGTCGAGTAATGACATGGACGTTGGCTTGGTGTGGCCAAGGTGGCAAGCTAAGTGGCTTGGAAGTTGGCAAGAGACCAAAGAAGGATGCTATGGATATCCAATGGACCGCAGAAGGAGAAGCATGTGGTGTAGGATGTAGTGTTACCTAATCCTGAGAGAAGGAGAAGCATGTGGTGTAGGATGTAGTGTTACCTAATCCTGAGAAAATGGGATGGACTGTTACCTAATGTTGAGATTGATAACTGGTTCATTATTAGAAAGGATTAGTGATGTAGATGAATGAGGATGGTCAAATTCTAGATAATGTCAAGTGGACCACAGAAATGTGGAAGAAAGTACAATCCAATGCTAAAGAGATGTTAATTCTGCAATGGAGATGATTTCCTAATTAACTCAGCAAGATTGGCCCATTCAACATAAGTAGTCGTGGAATAAGCTGGTTGAGTTGCACAAAGTAACTAGGGATTCTAGGATAGCAAACAAGGACTTGTTGCTGAGTCAGATACAAAATTATAGCATGAAGGAGGGCGAAACCACAAACCAACTGCACGAGAGGTTCAAGAAACTTCACTACAGACTCCATGCCATTGGAAAACATGTGGGACTGCAACCTCATTAGATATGCACTCAAGTCATTTTTTAGATCAACTTTGTGGTCATCTATGATGGATACCTACAAAGTATCAAAGGATCTTTCTACTAATTAATTAGACACACTATCTGTAATAAGCAAGATGAACAAGCTAATACAGGTCACAAGGAGAGGTATTACTTTGGTTGTGAAAAATAGACCAAAGAAGAAGGATAAAAACTAGTCGATTGGACCAAAACCACAAAACTTAAACAACATTCGTGATTAAATGTCTATTAGTCGACTCAATAGACCAATTGACTACATTTAGTTGATTGGATGTAGTCGACTGGTTGCCATACTACAATCATGCTAATGATCGAATCTCATCTATGTTGAGTTCTACCCTAGCCCCATGGGTACATATCTCTCAATACTTACAGCTCATCAGAGTTTACCACTTACTAGAAGGCATTTGTGCCATCACTTCTTAGAATATCCTTGTCTCTGGATCTTCATTGCCTAGCATGTGGCCTCCCTGACCAGTTGGGATTTCATGGCTGCCACGAATCTAGTCTTCATCCTTCTCGAACTTTCTTGCCTAGACTAGGACGTCACCTCTCTAAGTATTCGAACCTTATCAACCTGCTTCGATTTCTATGATTGTACCTACAATTCATGTCAAGCTTCCTACACCTGCATACTTGACACATATGATCACAATAATTCCAAACTCAAACTCGATCTAGACATTGAAACCGCATGTAATATTAAATGCTTAGGGTATGATTGCACCAACACTTTATTCGTACTACTATGAAATCACAATACCCATACCCATCATTGTCATTGTCAAGCTGGGAGAATAACGTTTTAGCCGCTACCTCCGTAGAGGTCTCAGATTCCAGTGTGAAACTGTGAACGTCATCACTTCGCCTTATCGACTGGAATAAGCCATTGAAATACTCTTGAAAATTTAGCTTTCCATCTTTATCTTTATCTCTTTCCCTGAATGGAAAATGTGAAGAATTTTACAACGGAGAAAAAGATGGTAAATCAAATAGCATAGAGGAAGACAAAAGGTTTTTATTTCCAGATTATTACACATACAAAATTGAAAGAAAAAAAAAGTCCTCATTTGCATCTGTGTGAAATTTTCAAGAAGAATCCCATTAGGAAATTTAAGAGCATAGAAGAAGAAAAGGTTATTAATGACATTTACTAAATTAAATTTGTGGATTGAGAGAAATAAAATGGTTTTGTTTGACTAAAGGAAAAAAAACAGCTAGAATTGGGTGTGTAAGACTCTAACAGATCACCTAATAACATATGTCCATTGTTAGACCAAGTTAAATGATGGTAAATCAAATAGCATAGATGAAGACAGAAGGTTTTTATTTCCAGATTATTACACATACGAAATTGAGAGGAAAAAAAATAACAGCATTTGCTTTTGTGTGAAATTTTCAAGCATAATCCCATTGGGGAATTTAACAACATAGAAGAAGAGAAGGTTATTATTTACATTTATTAAATTAAATTTGTGGATTGAGAGAAATAAAATGGTATTGTTTGACTAAAAGAAAGAACAGTGATCTGGGTGTGGAAGACTTTAATATATCACCTAATAATATATGTCCATTGTTATACTAAGTTAACTTATATCCACATAGAACTATTCTAATGGTGTAAATGTTACAATTATTCATCACAACGTTTACTATTAAAAACCATAAAAGCACAATCATACTTCATATCATAAGAATCCAATCAATCCATGCGACATAGCAAAGTAAGGATGTTAATCTCAAGATTAAGACCAATTAGATGTTATCATACAACAAAGGTATAGAGGTTGCACAATCCACATATGCTGTGTGATATTGGAGTCAGGATTGATCAATTAGATTGGCTATATATTGACAATAGTTAGGAACATATCTAAACAACAAGATGTTGATTGATCGTGGTTAAAAATAGAATGGAATTTGTTGTACAGGCAGGATATAAGCCAGATTATAAGAAATTAACATGATTTTTGCAAATGTGTGGAGCTTATACAAAATGAAGTTTTATTAGAAGTGAGAATTAGAGATCTGAGTCAACAGAAAAGACATCATGTATTTGTACAAACATCAAGTTAGCATCTAGAAACTAGTGGCAATCATACAAGTTCCATCGTGAAAAAAATAAAAAATCAGTATATTGCAGATAAATTTGTGTAAATTCTCCACCCTTCTTAAATATTCAGCTAGAAAAATATTCATCAAAATAAGCAACACTTGGGTATGGTAGTTAGCATGTGCACCTAATTTCTTCCTTGGCTAACCAATGGATCACCTTGGGATTGCTAGAATCGGCTGGATGAAGGAAACTGCAGCAATATTGAAAACGGTAGGAATCAAAAAATGGAACTACAATGTAAAACAGAATATAACATAATCAAGCATACTCATTAAACTCTGCTAAATTAAGAAGACCATCATCATCCACATCTGAAGCATTGAAGTGTTCCTCTTGCCACCAACCCATTTTGTCAGATGAATTATCATCTGTTAATATGCCAGAAGAAAATATATGTAACATATTTGATTCAGGTTCAATCTTCAGTTACAAATCTCTGTGTATTTGTATTGTTAAGCTTTTATGAGTTTGTGATCATAGAATGCATAGCTTGATGAAATTATCAAAGATAATTTTAGAAAATGCACCATATTTATTCCTATACTTTTTTATCAGTCATTATTTTTGTTATTTAAACACTCCATATTCCCCCAAAATGTTGTTGTTTTTTTTTTTTTTTTTTTTTTACATTTTTGATTGAAAACAAACTTCAAGGTCTATTATTCATACTTCAGATTTACATCAGAAAAGCATACATTTTAGGAAATTATACCCCTCAGTTTGATTCCAGAATGCTCCTAGAATGAAACAACATAGCTACAAGGTAGGACATTTCATGTTTCTAATGCAAAAATTGGACAGTAGATGACACTGAAAATCTGAAGCCCGCTACAGATCCTCAGGGAAAGGGAAGGGATACTCAATATATATGATAAATAATTATAGAGGGTAACTATCTTTCATAAAGGAGGAAAGTTAAACGGAAATGTTTGAGGTTTCTGTGAATCAGTACCCACTACCCACATGATTCATGGTTTCTTAAAATCAGAATAGATCATTAAATAAAGGAGGGAACTTCACTGACTATGCAATCGCCGGGCCCAGATGGGAGGTTCGTACTCTGTGAACGAGATGAAACCATCGTGGTTCTTGTCATGAAGCTCCATGTCCCGCTGCGTGTGGTGCATTACCTCCTGCTCCACCTGCCGGAGATTCCATTCCGTGAGCTCATCTACGGTGATGAGGCCATCGGCTGGGCTGAAGTCGATCTTGGGAAAGAGTTCCACGATGCGATGGGTGACGTTGAATCGCGCCTCGTCGTTAATGTAATCCTCGGGATCCATGAATCCCTCCCACTCTGGCTGTGGCTCCATGGCGGGGGCGTGTCCATCGGGGAGGTGGTGATTCCGCTCCCACTCGAGGTCATCGCGGCGGCGCTCAATGCCAGCGATGATTGGGTCAAAGGGGATGCTCCGACGGCCTCGATCTGGCGGGGCGGATAGATCGGAGGCCGAACGGAGCTTGAGGCGGCGGTGCGGTTGGTTGGGTTGCCTTGGAGCAAAAGCAAGCAGGAGAAGGACGAAGATCACCACGCACGAATACACTAACAAGGAAGATCTTGCCATAACCGCCTCGCTTTCCCGTTTCTTGTAGCCATCTCATAAAAGCCAAGTTAACCTATTGAGGCCAAACTGTCGGTCACATAAACACCGCTACTTACGTCTCCACACGGTTTATAACTGGCTGATGCTTGACTGGGCCCACAATGTTACACGAATGAATATGCAGGTATGCGTATTTTGGTGGGTCCACGTTTTTTGACCGTTGAATACGGTAATGGTAGTGATCCAGATAATAGTTCATCCCTATCAAATGATACCGTCTGGTTCGATTGAACCGTCAGAACCGCCTCATGCCGGGTCACCACACCTATCACGGTTCATACTTTTTAAATTAATTTTTATATATTTTCTTCTCCTTTAATCGTTGGTTTGCTGTGGACCCGTTCGCGACGAGCAATTTTTTTTAATAAACTTCTTATTATTTTAATAAGAATTTATCTTTAAAATTTAGATTGAGTTATAATATTAAATATTAAAAAAATTAATTAAAAAAATGGGTTTAGATTGTTTAGCGGGTAAGATCAACCCGATAGATCATCTTTAAAGTAGGTTAAAAATTATTTTTTAAATTTATGGTTAAATTATTTTAGATTTTATTTTAGAATTTAAGAGTTGAATTATAATATTAAATAAAAATAAAGTCACTTGATTTTCTTAGCGCATCAACGACCTTTTGGGAAAAAAGATTATTTTTTAACTTACAGTTAAATCATTTAAGAAGTTATTTTTAAGATTTAGAGCTTGATTATAATATTACCTTATAGGTGCTTAAAACGTACACAAAATAAGCGCGCAGGGCGGTGTATATATATACAAATGATCTTACTTTTTTATTTTAAAATATTTTAGTTTATTTAGTAGTTTTGATTAATTTTTTGACGCGCTTTAGAAACATAATTATGGTTTTACTCTTGATTTTAAAATATTTTAATTCATCTAATTTTTTTAAATTAATATAGTTTTACTTTTAATTTTAAAATATTTTAGCTCATATAATAATTTATATTTTGATTCATCTGGATAGGCAAAACAGTTTCATATTATTTTGATCATAAAAAAAACAGATGAGGGGGTGAGATAACAGACTTGGAGGAGGAAAACGTACGCTTGCTCTCCTCTCTCTGTTCCTCCAAACTTAGATGCCTTTCTAGTGTGGTAAAAGATAATACACTGTCTAACACCTCGGGTCAACCTGTCCTGAGCAACACAACTTTCTAGTGAACTAATTTAAGATGTCATGGTCTTCCATTAATTAATTAGTTCTAAGTCCAACACTTTCTGTATGCTGATTTAGTTCAATTTTCTCTCCGGATCGAGTGACAAATAACAGACTTTAACTCTTTACTAATTTGATCTGAGTTCAGCCAAATAACAATTTGACCTCCGATTTATGGATTTGATATATTGTTGGAAGGACGCCATCACAACTTACGCACGAATTTATTCAGGCTTATAAAATCACGATCAGGATCATATGATCCGGAAGTTGGATCGATTGGGAATCAGTTTTGTCATGGAATCGAAACAGTATTGTTAGGATAGTATAAAATTGGTGGGATCGGCGTGATCTTACCTTGCAAATAATTCTCATCCGATAGATTGTACATACTTTGTCTCGCTATACCGAACCACAGACAACGTCAATCATCTATCATTGGCGGGCAGCAACAGTGGAGGCAGCGACGACAATGCCAACAGCTTGCAGAGGAGATGCATGACCCAGCAGCAACGGAACCATGAATAATGTCGATCATCTATGGTTGACGGGCAATAACTATGAAGGAGGCGACGCCGATAACAACGGCTTGCTGAGGGATGCCTGGATCGGAAGTGGCGGCGACGAGTGGGCGGGTGAGTGAGCAGAAGCTTCGTTGATTACCAACGATTTTATGATCCGATTCTAATCCTAAATCAATCCTATATAGAATCGTGAACCTACAAACTATGTCGCCTCAAGACAGTGTGATGGTTAAGGCATGAAAGGTTGCCACATGAGATCAAGATGTCGAAACTCTGTGTGCCCGAGCATGCCTCCCCCATGCCTTAATCATTTGCACTAATGGCTAGTAGCCACCCGTGATTTACTTCCTTCGTGTTGGCCTAGGGACGGGTTAGCAGAGACGCTGGGGTGAACGAATCACCTTTTGTCACATGCTAATTATTAAAATGCATGTTTTTTTTTTTTTTTGTACTTTTACCTTTCTATTCAATCTCTTTTTCTGAATCTATCTTCTCT
>JBBPFP010000044.1:6266919-6277303 GCA_037974795.1 Kaempferia galanga | reverse complement strand
AGTAACTCAAAATGTGATCAATTAATCCCTGAGATCCTAATATTTCTTATAGTTCGAGTAACTTTTCTAATGAAACCCTAACTTTTCTAATACAAACTTAACATACTTTCTTAACCAAAACTAAATAACTAGCTCAAACTAACTATAAAAATTAATGACTTAAACAACTCTTAATAAAATTAAAATTTGGATCAGTAGAATTGTGATCCTATCTAAGATTGATTTGAGATCAGGATTAAATTGGATCAGATCAGATTGGATCGGATCATTTAGGATCAGATCATATAATATAATCATATGATCCTACTAAAAATTCTTAAAGTGCAATTTAGTATTTGATAGGATAATCAAATTGACCAATGAAGACAAACAAATTGATATTGAGAAAAATAAAGCCATCAATAGTAAAATGAATTCCATCGGTAAAAATCATATTTAGGAATTGGTTGATATTTCAATTGGAATCAAGACTTTAGAATGTAAATAGATCTTAAAGAAAAAAAAATTATAAGACTAATAGAACTATTAACAAGTACAAGATAAAACTAGTGACAAAGAGATTCAAATAAAAGTAAGATCTTAACTTCTTTATACATATTCACCAATAATAAGGATCACATCCATTCAAATACTCATTGCTATTGCTACAATATTAGGGATTAATATCACTAAGATATTAGAAGGAATTGTTCTTTTACTGTCTCATTATATTAAGACAATGTTAAGGAAATTTAATGTATATTATCTTTCCACTTAAAAACACTAGTGGACTTAAGCTGACATTTCCATGGTTAACCCATATTACAACTGTAATATTGAAGGATAATTGATAGTTTGATGTGTACTGCTAATTGCATATGTTCTTATATTGCCTATGCAGTAGATTTATAAGTAATTCAAATGATGACCATTGGAAGATATTAATAAGGGTTCTTATATATTTCAGATACATCTTGAGTGTGCATTATATTATATGAGGTATCCAAGAGTATCAGAAGACAATTGTGATGCAAATTCGATATTTGCCGTAAAAGACTTAAATCCACTAGTGGATATGTATTTATTATTGGTATGGAGCGATGTCATGAAAATCCACGAACAAATGTGT
Organism: Kaempferia galanga; assembly: GCA_037974795.1. Taxonomy (NCBI): domain Eukaryota; kingdom Viridiplantae; phylum Streptophyta; class Magnoliopsida; order Zingiberales; family Zingiberaceae; genus Kaempferia; species Kaempferia galanga. Next base: position 6,276,195 of record JBBPFP010000044.1, on the reverse strand, counting down.
ATAGGTTGATCAACTATTCAACTATAAAATCTGGGTTTATAGCCTTAGATAAAGTTACAGAAAAAGCTGAATGACTTCGTAACTTCTTAGAGGATATCCGATGTTGGAAAAAGCTAGTGTTTGCCATGATAATATATTGTAATAATCAATCGATAATTACAAAGGCACAAAATAACATATACAACGATAAGTCATGACATATTTGTCGAAGACACAATACCATTAAATAGCCGATCTCAAATAAAGTTATCTTTGTTGATTATGTCAAATTGAAAGATAACTTACCGGATCCGTTTATAAAATATTTGAATAGAGATTAAGGGGTGCTTGGTTCATTGGAGGGTATGTGAATGAGAATGTAATTGAAAGAAGTAGGGAATGTGAATGATAATTTTCCCATTCCCCCCATAAAGCTAGGAAATGGCTCATTCCCATATTTGGGGGAATGAATCTGTGGGACCTACCATTACCCCCTAAAACCAAACACCAACTATCATTCCCTTACCCATTCCCCACTCTCATTCCCTTTAACCAAGCACCCCCTAAATACATTGCACATAAAGAGGAATAGATTAAAAATCTACAAACAAGAGCATTCATAGTGGTAACTCAACCTTGTTCTCCCAAGATTTTGGTTTAATGGGACGATGAAATTATAAAAATTCATATGAGCATTTAGACTAGTTCCTCTCTCATTCCTAGGATGGAAAAATGTTACCTACTATATGTAGTGAAGTTAAGTTATAAAATTTTAATGATTCTTATACTTGGAAAAGTAGCGTATGGTAGGATACTTTTGATAGGAGGTTACTTATATAAGTGTGAAGACGGATTGTTTCAACGAAATATTTATGAATCCAAGATATTATCTATGGACAAACTGGACATAACCGTAAAAATTATAAAGAAGTGAACATTATCATTATGTAAATACCATTGTCTTCATTTACACAAACTATTGAGTAGTTCAAGATATTGCATTCACTAAGCAACCTAGTAAAAATCCAATAATATTCAACGACGAAAGGTTTAAAGCCACCAACTACATCTCCTGATATAATAATTTTTCGATTGAACTCACCTTTGATGTCAACATACATGCATCATTAATTTTCATTTGGGAACTATTAGAAAATTAGTGTGAACGAGCAATTAAATTTAGATCATCGGATTAAGATGGATAAATCAAGTTTTATCCGAATGTGAGACATAAGTGCATCTTTGAATGACTTAATCTCAAGCATTGATTTCAAAATCTAAGGCATCTAGATGAAAAAGTATTGTACTTCTTGAAAAGGGATACGATTTAGCATCCAATTTATGTTTAATGAATAATATTTGATTGAACCAAAAAGTTCTTCTATCACTTCACAAAGTATAAATAAGAATCCTCATACTCTCATTGATTCATTCCAATTCAAAGTCAAGTAACCATTACATTTTATACTTATGGTTGTTTAATTTTCAATTGAAATAATGAATTTTTTCAATTTGATTTGATTTAATTTCAGATTAATTTAGTTTAATTAGGTTTAATTTAGTTAGTGCGTTGGGGCGATAGATCCGTCTGTCACTTTTTCTTTCTCTCGATGTTTTTTTTACTGACATTTTTTTTTCTCTTGAATTTCTCTCGTAGTAAACAGGGCCTAATTGTTGCCTGTGGCGATCGCATGTGACGAGCTCACAGGTCGAGGATGGAGACGTTTTTTTTTTCCCTCTTCCCAAACGAGTTACCTTCGTCACAATCTTCTCCGGGTAAAGAGACCTTTCCTCTTCTTTTTGCTTTTCTTTAGCTCGCACGCTTTCCTCCGCCTCCCGTGATCACACGGTTGGCCAGATTTTTGGGCATTTTCCTTTGATCGCGGCTTTCCTCTCTTCTTCGACTTCAAGTAAGTAACCTTCGCCGTTTGTTTGGTTGATTGATTAGCCTTCTTCCCCTAACGCGCGTCTCCTGTGATCTTCCCAACACCGAACACCCACACCATCGGACCACTGCAGCTCAACTCGATCGCTTCGGTGGAGCCCACACACGTTACTGACGCAGAAATCATCCAGAATGCCGGTCCATGGCGCGGGCGAGACGGGGGATCTTGCGGCTCTTCCCGAAGGAAAATCGATAGCTCTCCAACAGAAGGGGAAAGGGAAAGAAAACAAATCTCTCTTTCTTTCTCTCTTTCTCGTGCTCGAAGAAGTGGGAATCCCCACAGCTTCCACCTCCCTGTTCCTCGCTGGATTAGATGTCGAATTAGGGGATCGTAGGGAGGGCTCCTTTCGATTTCCACCGGCCTGGATTTGACGGACATGCCCCCGATCTTGTCCAAATCTGCTTCTTCGAGGGGGATGAGCAATGAGAGCGGCGATGGAGCCAGCCGGACGTTTCTTTACCTGAATGTCTACGATTTGACGTCGGTGAACAAGTACCTCTATTGGTTTGGGCTTGGTGTTTTTCATTCTGGGATCGAAGGTGCTATTTGTTCGTGATTTTTCTTTCTTCTTTTGCTTTGTGCTGATTCTTTTTTGCAACTTTGGTGGGAATCGAGATTAAATTCAAGCTATATCGCTTATTTGTTCATTGCATGCCTACTTTTCGTTGTTACAATTAACTGACCTGCAATTCGACAGTTTTTTGTTTAACAGTTTCTAGAAGGATTTTATCTACTTTTGATGTGATCTTTATCATGATAACTAAATGGACGAGCCTCACAATTAGCTAGATTTGTCTTGACATCTACATGTCGACGAACATCACAGGTATTCTGATTCGAAGTAGATCTGCAACATAAGCTTGTTATGTTAGTATTTCACCATCGTAATGGATATTATCAATACCGGCAAACTTGTTAAGTGCACCGAAGGACAAAGATGGTCTATCCAGTATAATAATATTAGCAAATACTTTACTGTGGAAATCCACTGTTGTTTTTCCGACTGTCTTGTTTACTGCTCTTTCTATGCAAATCTCTTTAGGTTAGTTTGTTAATTTTCTAGTTCAAAACTTTACGCCACACAGTATTGGCATGATGGTTTTATTTTGCTTTTCGTGCGCATTGTTGCATCTTCTATGCTATTACCAACCATTAAGTTTACTTTTGCTTGTAGTTCATGGTATGGAGTATGGATTTGGAGCACATGATTATCCAACTAGTGGAGTATTTGAGGTGGAACCAAAAAACTGTCCTGGTTTTGTCTTCAGGAGGTCTGTGTGTTTGGGCACTACTGACATGTCCCTTTCAGAATTCAACTCATTTCTTGAAGATCTTACTGGGAAGTATCATGGTGACACCTACCATTTGATCACCAAAAACTGCAATCATTTCACAGATGAACTTTGTAGAAGTTTGACAGGAAAACCTATTCCAGGATGGGTGAATAGACTTGCCAGACTAGGTTAGTATTTTCCTTGAAAAATAGCTTCGGATTTTGGAAACTATGTGTATATTAATTTGGACATTAATTAGGAGTTTTCAGGATCGTTTTTTGACTGCATTCTCCCTGAGAACATTCGGGTCACAGCAGTTGGACAATTACCAGTTCATCCAACTTATTCTGGTGAGTTTGAAAATCTTCTTACTTTTTTTTAGTCTTCCTGTCACTGATGTACTCATTAAATGGACTCAAGATCATATGACCAATCTAATAGTTGGATTATATATAATATATATACACCTCGCTTGATAACCCCATGAGCATCACCTCGCTTGATAACCCCATGAACGTTGTTGTCGTCACTGCTCAAGCATCCTGTTGCAGCTGTATCTCAGTCCGAGCACTATCGGCCCTAGGAAGGTAGTGACCAAGTAGAACAACCATGTAGCTTGACCAGCATATCATCGAGGTAGAAGGTGGAGGAGATTGATCGAACAAAAAGCAAGACTGATTAGTCCTCGTTCATCATAATTTTAGCGCTTGATGTTTACATCCCAGACGTTATTGTTACGACTAAAGAGGAAAGAATAATTATTTAGATGGATCCATATCAAAAGAATAAACAGCTGAATAGTACTACGTTTTATAGGAATTGTTTTAAAGTCATTCTAGAATTTGTTGTGTAGTTTGTTTTGCATTATGACTAGATAGATATTTAATTCCTAGAATATATATACAGAGTAAGTACCCGTCTAGAAGTGTATCCCTTCAAACAAATTGGGTTTGAATTTATAATTGTGTTTGTTTGAGGAACTGAAAATTCACAGCCCTGAGTAAATCTTAAGGTCATTTGTCATTCTATCCCTTCTCATTCAATTTTTTTTTATTACTCTGACTTCAAACTTTTCATTCTGCTACCCATTTATGTGGTACATCCTATATTTCTCGTTGCTGCCTCAATTATAAGTTCGTCACTCTCATTTGTCTATTTCCAAGTCAACCTTGCCAAATCATAGCATCACTTCTAGCACGGGTTATTTCTAGACATCTTCCATGTACCCATTGTAGGTGAACTCAAAAAAGGGTTTCTAGTGAATTTTAGACATGAGATTTTGTGACTTTTACATGATTTAAAATTGGATGTAATTTTATTTCAATCACACAACTGATATTCCACCTTCATGTTTGATTATGCTTTTTTCCCCCCGAGTATCGTTACTCTTGATAACCCATTAATTTTCTAATGAACAAATTTATCAAGAACTTTGGCACAAAAGTATTTTATTTCGTAGCAGTACTTTGAACCATGATTGTTTTGAGGACTTGTCAAGTGTTGCCCATCTTATGAAACATAAAAGAAGTTATGAATTTGATGTCGAAAGCAAAATATTATCAATTATTTAGAACACGGGATTTGCAGTTTTTTCTACATTCTCTCCATTATTTAGAACATGGGATTATGTAACGTGTTACTTTTAATTTTCTTATCGTACAGAAAGTTTGGAATTACTTCAGTAGCTACAATGTTTATTGTTAATATAGCATACTAGAGAGAAGACTTTCTATCTGATGTGTTTTCTCCCATCTGGTCGAGTTATCATAATTCTTAAATATTTCAGAAGATGGATCAGATTCATATTCGTCAAAGGGAGAGGAAACTGATGAAGAAGAATCAAACCATCAGCTTCTAAAGAGATCCAACAATGATTTTGTTGATGCGAATGACCAGCATTTGAGACTTGCTAGAGATCATATGTGACTTTTTGCCTGCTTCCCAGTCCCGTGTTGGTTCTCTTTCTTATGCAACCAAAAGGTTGAGATTTATGATGCCGATCCTTATCTTCTTTTGTGACTTAACCTAGTGAGGTTTTTGTATTGTGTGTTATATTGACAATTGTATTCTTCTCTAACGCATCTAACATTGTGCCCGCTAGTTTTATGATCCTCGTGCAAACCTTCTGATCTCTACTACAGAACTTACAAGCGATGGGTATGCTTTCTGTATCACTTCAAATTTAGACAAATTACAACTGTAGTCTGCCCTTTTGAATCTGTTTTGTGGTACCAAATACCTTTAGCTCTCTATTATTAAATTTAACAAAAAAACATAATCATGGGAAACTAACCTATTTTGCTAATAAACTGAGTTTCATATCAAGTAAATCATGATTTACATTCCCTTTTAATAAAAATAAAATAAAATAAAATGGACATTACTTTGTTGATTTTAAAGTTTGGGGGATGACTTTCAATTTTTGTTAACAGCAATTTAATCTTGTTATACCTAAATATGGTAGCACCTATTAAAATTTTAAGAATAATAATACATTTTGAAAAATATAAAAAATTATTTAAAGAACCATGCAAATACATAATTTGAAAATACTCTAAAGGTCACTAACCTTATAGAAAATTAAAATCCAATTGATTATTACTTATCAACTAACCTGCTCAGCTGGTTGGTCATTAGTTAGTTAGGTTCCCTTGGGACGGTGCGATAGTTAAGATATGAGAGATTATCATATGAGGTTAAGAGGTCGAATCTCAGCATGCCCGAGCATATCTTCTCCATGCCTTAATCATTTGTATTAATGGCTAGTAGCCATCCGTGATTTATCTCCTCCGTGTTGGCATAGGGACGGATTGGCAGAGGCGCTGGAGACGAGCAAATCGTCCTTTACCAGATGATTGATCATTAAGTAGACTTTCTATCTAATCAACTCTCAGTCCACTGAAGATTGACTCAAGTTAGCTAGTAAACACGAGTTGGACATACCCTAGAGTCACAAGATAAGATATGATCAAGCTCTAGCTAGTCAAACCTCTACCTAAGCAATAACAACACCATTACAATTTTTACCCTAAGAACAAAACCAAAGATAAAATATCATAAGCACTACAAGGGGTTGTATGCCATTAGGTTCCTTCTCCAAGTTGTATAGATTTTTCCTCTAAATGGGACGCATAATCAAGGGATGTTAGGCTTTTAGGTCGCCCACTACGAATGCTTCCCGATTTACACAGGCGGTCGGTGGAAAAATTCTGTGAGGCCGGACCTAGTTAATTATTTTTTTCTACAATATTGACAACTCCTGAGGCTATGGTGGAGCGGAAGGACATCAAGTTATCACCTAAGCATTCGTAGTTTGATACACAACTATGATGCATGTGTAGGGATATATATATATTTTTTTCAAATGGGATGCACAACAACGAGATGTTGAGCTTCTGGATCGCTCACTGTAAGCGATTCCTGATTTACTTGAGTGACCAATAAAAATTTCTATAGAGCCAGACTAGTTATTCTAAATTTACTATTACCTTGTTCATCATTATTTTTCTACAATAGCACTGACAACCTTGTATTTAGGACAATCCAAAGCGACATTACGTACCTTTCGCATTCAAGCATAATTCAAACAAAGGTCTCTTGACTGTGATAGGCTTGTTAAGCTTGAAAATGAAAAGCCTTATTGTTGGGGAACTCTGAGCTTGGGGAAGCCCTCTCCCACCGAAAACCATTCCCATGATCAAAAGATTGGGTTCGTCGAGCCTCGTTTTCTTTGAATTGTCTTTTTTTTTTTTGTTTTGTTTTTGTTTTTTTACCTTTGTATCTAACTTGAAATGTCATCATAAGAATAATAAGGTTGAATAATACTAACAACATTAGTTATCTCTTGATTTGGCCGATCAAGATAGCATGCGATGGTTTGTTCTGTCAATACAAAAGTTACATATTTCATCACACAGTGACAAAACTCCTCTATATATAGTCTAATGAAATAGTTCTTTTGAGATAAATAAAGTTTGAGGCAAATGCCATGTAATTAGTTATATGACAACAACTGCTTGATGCTCATTCTTCATTCTCTTATGTTCTGTTTAGTATGTTTGTCTTTAGAAAACATCCTTGTAATCTAAGAGTCGTTCAATGCAGATAAGCAAGCCCATGAATAGATTAGGATGAATCCTTCCTTCAATTTAGAAATGTCCACTTTGAGATTTAAATCTCATTAGAAATGATTGATCCTCATAATATATCATCGAAAAAGATGTGGGTGTAACCGAGTTGGTACTCGGGTAGGACTTGCCACTAGAGAGAGGCATGGTTAGATTCCCAGTAGGTACAAATACTACTTCAAATTATCTCATACCTCATGTTTAGGAAAACCGCTCACCTAAGGCTGAATAAACTCCCGTAATTTACCCCATTTTAAGTGTATGAGGTTACCTTGGAGAGGCCGTTAAGGTGGTGGCTTCACTTTTCTACCACCATGAAAAAGAGCTTCCTCACTTGGTTTCGACCACCATGGAGGGGGTAGCTATTGTAAATGAGTTGAATTTTTTTGGTGATATCTCAGAGTATATATACTTGCAAGGAGCTTTTGGAAAAGCTCAACTTCTCTTTTTAGTGTCATCGTCTCTGTATCATGCTAGATATGCCAACCACACTCAAGCAAAGCTTTCTTCTAACAAGAAATCCATAAAAAGAGAGAAAGGAAGGATAACTATGAAAGAAATTCATCTTTAGGGAGGTGAGAAGGAATCTACTTTTTCATGAAAGATAAAGAAATCTATTAACTATATATATTTTATTCAAAAACTATTCTTCTAAGGATGTCATTGACACTTTCATAGACTTACAAACAAAGAGTAAATGATCTTAACAAAAGTTGTGTCCATGCAATCCAAGTACTTAAGCCACTTTAATAAAACTTATCAACATGAACTAAAGTAAGCGTGCTTACATTTAGTTTTGCTGCACTTTTCTAAGTTGCTTTGGTTGAAATGGCAAACTCTTGGATCCAAGAGATCAAGGAGTCAAATGATAGGGAGGGTCTCATGTCAAAGGATTTGAAAATACATCAATAGTTCCCGGACTAAGATCAAATATCAAAATAAGAGATACGAAAGGAGACAATATTAGAAGTCTATCCCACTACTGCTTTCAAAGTTAAAAAGGTAAGATACAGGTCTAATCTACACTCCTAGTACAAGTGAAAAACTTGGAAGAGCTACTAGATATACATATGAACTAGGGTTCACAAAATTGGAGAAAGACTAATTTCTCCTCATTGAATTAGATTGATAATCCAAGTGAAGGATAGGATGTGTCGTATAGTTTGCCTGATAATTAGCACATTGTCATGGTACATGCATATAAATAGTAAATGGGGTTGTATTATGCTTGTTGGTGATAGAGTATTTATTGAACAACTTTGTCTTTATAATCGGTAATTACAATGAAATGATCGAAATAGATATGTGTTAGATCATTTAACTTAGTTAAACTTGTATCTACTGATCCTACAACATGTCCTTGTTCTTGAGAACAGCGATAAAAGTTTTATATAAAGTGATCATATGGATATCTATTTTTATTGATCCTCCTTAACCCTAGTTAATTTACATTTTGTTTTACTTGTCCTAAAGTAGTTGACCTAGTTTTGTGCTGCCTTTCGTGGCCATGATGTTATATATGCACTCTTGACTTGGTTACATGCATGTGACTTTTGAGTTGCCATTACAATCATAATCTAAACCATTCCTTTTTTTTTTTATTTACTTAGGTCCTAACTAGTTGACATATGATTTAGAAAAGGATTAAGTCTTGGTTAATATATACATGAATTAACACACACAACAATTGTTATTAAGATTAAATCTCAAAGTGATCTAGTGCGCGCATGATGCATGACGCATGGAGTTTAAGATGACTTCTATGGTTAGCTCAGTTGGTAAGTGTCACGCCCCGCGACCAAGGGCTGGTCGGGGACCGACATCGGCGTTGCTTCCAAACCCGGAGTTCGAAAACAACCAGCCTCAGTAGTAGAATCATTGCTAAATGAAGCCAGTCATTACATTCCCAAAATTTAAAAGTACATGATTGTTCAAGGTTCCACAAATTTA
>JBBPFP010000044.1:6221429-6231743 GCA_037974795.1 Kaempferia galanga | reverse complement strand
AAAGGTTGTTTCCGCGACTGGCATGCAAGAACTGTAACATTGCGCCAAGGCTCCCTTCCTAGTTCCTACTACTAACATAATGTTAATTAACTTAGTATAGAGGTTCCTACTAACAAAAAAGGTTATATTCTCTCCTTTTTATTTAAATTCGAGGGAAATAGACTGAAGAGCCAAATAGACTAAACTAATAAATTTTAGCTAATGAAGATGAATCAAATATTGTGGAATTGATATTAGATGACTGAGTTGGTTCAAATTGGTGGAAGAAACTAGAGCTGGCCCATGTTTTGAGTCGATAAGATTGGCATGAGATCTTATAAGTTCAAACAAAAAACAAAGTTTGCACAAGATTAAGATTTGATTAATTGATGAAATCACATTAACAAAGTTCTCAACAAGCTTTGAAACCAATTTCCAAAAGATACAAGTTCTGAAAGAGACAAATTTTTAGTAATTTAAACTGCATATGGTGTTTGGGAACCCAGAATGATATTAATTTCTCTCAGCCTGTTTCTGCTGAACTCTCATTGAACTATTATGTTGGATATGTTGTTTAACTAATTCATTATCTGTATGATAGTAATCTTGCATCAACAAACGGTGTGAAATTTCTTATGTCCAATTTTTTGGTGATAGTTGTTGAATCCTTGATAGCCGACCCGACCTAGTGGGATAAGGTTTGGTTGTTGTTGTTGTAATTGTTGAATCCTTGACCTTTTGGAACCTCAAATTCCAATTGCCACACTTCTATTCCACCAAACGAAGGAACACAAAACTAACTCAATTGAATAAATTTCAAATTTCAAGCAAGTTGGATGTTCTGAAGCATATAGAAGAGAACCAGACATCTTTGTCAATCAGCCAGAATTGATTTCCGTCAAAAGGTTCATTGTTTCCACACATTCTAGAAATAGCCTTTTTAGCCATGTTGAGGACACCTATTCCTGCACTGAATATCATAAAAAATATTCAGTCATAAAACAAATAAACAAATGCTTCAGAAACATAATTGGAGGATTTCCCTAATAGGGACTTCAATGTTCAAAAATGCACCAACAAGATTTCCATGTTTGAAAATGACCTAGAACAGCCCCTGGGTGATATTTCCCTAATACCACTTAAATGTTTTGACCCCAAAAAAAATTCTGGATGGCATAAGCACCTCTATGAAAACATTTTTTAGAAAGAAAATTGATATTTGTTAACTTTTTTAGAAGCTTTTTTGAATCCAGCTAAATGATGATCATGTGAGAGTCCAGTTAGTTCATTTACAAAACTGGACACTTGTTTGAGAATTCTTCAGATTTTTTTTTCCCTTTTAGGTTACTTTTCCTACACTAATTAAAACATAATCCCACTAACAATAGGTAGATGCATTCTGTGTAACTCATAAAGTTTCAGACTGGACAAGTTGCAGGTTGAATCAGAACCATGTTTTGCCAAAAATTCATACTAAAAATTAGACATACAGATGCTTACAACAAAACAATATGGACATGGATCTATCTACCCACACACCCATATGCATCTACTATAGAATGCAAGGAAATCTACTATAGAATGCATCTACTCATAAAGTTTATTAGTTGAAGCATTTTATATATACAACTAATACTGATGGAACAGGAAATTCACAAAAAAAAAAAAAATAGAGCACATAATGTGTGTGCATCTCAACATGCTTATTATGATAATTGAAATGATTAGGAATTGTATTCATGAATTTTGGTGGATTTTAGTTGTAACAAAAAAGGAAGCAATCATAGATTTAGTATACCTTCCAGCTCCTACCACAACAATCTTCTGCTTCATGAAATCATTTAGAGATTTCCCTTGTGCTCTCACAGCTCCAAGCAATCCAGCTAGTGCAACACCGGCAGTTCCCTGATGAAGAAGAGCATTTGACACAAAAAAGAAGAAAAAGAAGAAAACCTTCTAGAATACATTTTTTAGGGTCTGTTTATTTGGATGGAAAGTCAAAAGGGGGAGGGAAAGATCACAAATTACTTATGGAACTCTACATCTTTTGTTTCATTTCCCCTCCTCCCCCTCATTTTTTATTCAAGTAAATGAAACATTATTGTGATGAACAAAACCAACATTTCATAAGACACGAGAGATGTCCACAGGGAAGCGAAATATATGGTGGAGCCAGAGAAATAAACCTGGATATCATCATTGAACATACAAAATTTTTCACGATATCGCTGAAGAGTTTCGAAAGCCCACTTCATTTGGAAATCTTCAAACTGAAACAATAGAAACTCATCATGCAACAAAACAACCATATTACCATGCATTAGTTATAAATATCATCTGACCATTTAAACCTGAATGACTGCCTTCGGCCATCGTGCAAATGCCGCTTCCATGAATTCATCGACAATAGACAAATATTCATCTCCTTCTAGTCTTGGTTGTCGTAATCCTAAATCTTAAAAGAGATTACATATGTCAAATAGGCTGTATGTACATACATCAATGCATGTGATTTTTTGAGATACATAGATGGATAGAACAATTTATAAGAGCAACACAGGAGAATCCACACACTGTAACTGCCATGCGGCTATGGACAAGCACAGATATTAATAGACATCTAACTTGTCATTCTATTTACAACTTTGGACCAACAAAATGTGAGACTAAACTATTGACTCTTAACATTATATTTATAATTGTTTGCTAATGTAGGTATAGGCAGTATACAATATCTAATTCTTGATAAAGGAAATTAGTAGAGATATGTAGAAGCTAATGCAAGTTCTATGTTTTTACTAAGTGAAGTGATCCCCTTCCATTCCCGCCTTGGCAGTCACCTAGACATTATAGTTAAAATTGTTTTCTAAAGTAGGTATGGACAGTATCAAGTATCCAGTTCTTGGTAAAGGATATTAGTAGAGAACAGTAGAAGCTGATGCAAGTTCTATGTTTTTACTAGAGAAAGTGATCCACTTCCATTCCCACCTTGGTAGTCACCTAGACTACTTTTTAGTGTCCCCATGTTCTTTCTTCCTTCCCTTCCCACTTGTACTAAAATCTTGTTACCTACCATATTACTGTGCTCTGCAGAACAAAATGGTGTGAAAATCATGCAATCAAGTCTGAGTTGGACAAGAAAGGTCCAACACTAAGTCTCCATACCGACGAAAAAGACTAGCAAGAAAAAAATGGAGGTCTTGGTATCTTTCCAAGGCCTCTAAGTGTACAGCATGTGGTCTTACCTCTCCTCTTACTCTTTCTTCATTCCTTTTTGTTCATCACCTGATGGGTGAAACACCATGTGCTCGCATTACCATATGTCATCTGACACTAGAACCATGTCCTTTGAGCAACCACTAAAACCTTGACACTTAGGGGGATTTTAAACCTTGCTTCCCATCACATTTTAACCATCCTCACAAGACGTTCTTAATCTCTCAATGTCAATATGCGCCCCCTCATCCACATTGGTAGTTTTAAAGGTGATTGCATTTCTCTCATCACTTGTTGCTGCTACCATCCTATGCAAGTCTTGTTCGTACTTGATTTAATGCTTGATTACCTGATTTAGTGTTTACAGTATTTACAGGTTGAAAAAATTATTAATTTCTAATATTTTCTCCTCTTAAAGTACAATACTATAACTTTTTCTCCTATCTTAAATCTTAAATTAAATATCGAAACCCTCACTTTTATCAGATAAACCATGTTTGATGGTTAATTATTCTCTTTGTGGATTGCAAGTTTACAGAATGCATGAGTTCTCCTGCCAATGTTTTCTATCTTATGCTAGATCTGAGAACTTAAGTATAATTTGACATTTTTTCATTTCATGAGTAATATGAGACTTTTATTGATTCATTTTCCTCTTATTTACCTTAAAAGAGAAAATACCAGTATCCTAATTTCTTTCTTTAAAAATCAACTAAATTGCTTTCCTCCATCTTTGCAAACTCCATGTGCTTGCATATCATCAGTTTGAGAAGAAAAGATATTTTCAGTGAACAAATCAATGTCTTCTGTCTAGAGTATTGTGTCATCAAAGATGATCAAATGAGCACAAGTGTTGCATCATAGTTGACATCTACATCAAATTATGGATAATGTGCTATTCTGTGTCTATCGGCATGGGCAAAATATGTCATTTTGCCTACTAATTGGTACGTGGAACATCCCAGCACCACTAAATTCCTTGTTCAAGTCGTCTGTGAGCACTATAATTGCACAAGGTCACAAGATCATGGGAAGAGGAGAAGAGGCCTAAATCTAAGTGAACCCGAAGTCTAACGGGTAGAGTGCACAACTAGTTAGAGTAGCCCACACTGGCAAAGGAGACAATGGCCAAAGGTTGTTGAAGGGGGAATTCACGAGCTCTCCGAGGCCGATTTGACAAACGTGGGATGACAAAGGTCTGATAGAGTTCAACACCCGCAATATCTTCTTTTCATGATTAATTATAGAATGGAAGAAATAATTAATCGCCAATGATAGAGTTCAACACCCTCACGAGCTCTCCCGTCCATGGGCTTACCACCTCCAACATTTTCCACAGTTTAATCTACAATCCATAGTGAGAATCTCTGAGTTTGGGCAGCTATTTCCATGGAAAGCTTCCTCCATCTCTTATTATTCCTCTGTCTCCTTCCTTTTTTCTTCCTCATGCACCTTACCATGGAAAGCCTCCTCCATATCTTATTATTCCTCTTTCTCCTTCCTTTTTTCTTCCTCGTGCACCCCTACTCTTCCTCACTGAGCATTTGGGTAAACAGATGGGTCAACCTTAAACAAAAATTTATAGACACATACCCACTCTATGTCATGCCAAACGACAACATAGTTAAGGGGTGCAAATTCCACAGAGCCCCCTCCATAGGTAGAGGTAGTACAGTATACCTAATCCTAAACCGTATACCGTAGCTAAAAGTTCAGTATAAAAAAAATCATACCAATACCATACCGAAGTTTTTGGTATACCAAATTGTCGGTATGGCATAAATTTTCAGACCGGCGTGCACAATGTTGAATTCCTATTACCAAAAAAGATTTAATTAATTCAAATAATTTTTAACTGAATTGTGATATTTCAAATAGGTTTTCATGAACCCTAATTAAATTATCCCAATAAAATATACATAAAAATATATTTAAAATTTAAAAAATAATAATAAATTTTATGAATTAAAAAAAAAAGAGCAGTCCAATGCATGAAGCTCCCGCCATGCAGGGTCCCAAAGAAGGATCCATTGTACACAGTCTTACCCTGCTTTTTTTATTTGCAAAAAGCTTTTTCCAGGATTCAAACTTGTGACCGCTAGGTCACAAGGCAACAACTTTACTGTTGGGCCAAGGCTCCCCAACAAATTATAAGAATTGATATTATGAAAATTCTTTTTTTACTGTTTAAAATTTTATTTAAAAATTTTAAAAAAATTCTACTAAATTAAATTTATATTCTTATAAATTTTTATTATTTGTATTTTTTTTATTGTTTAATTGATATTCTGATGAAAATCTACAACCCGAAGAAGCTTTAGAGTGAGTAAACTTCATGAGGATGGTTTTGCATCCGAAGAAGAAGAGAAGGATCACAATGATGATATTGAGTTTGTGTCTGATGAAGAATAAGTTGTTGAAAATTATGGAGAAGTAGAATAAATATGTGATATTTTATTAGTTGTGCAATTTTGAATTCATTTTAAATTTAATGTTATTGTTTTGGATTTATAGTATGTGATTTATTATATAATTTATGTTGATACCATAGAATCCACCTGGTGCCTAGTCCCCTCCTAAGTGGCGTAGGCGCTGGCCACTAGTCTAGTGTCCAACTAGCGGCTAGCGAATTTTAGAACCTTGGTGCAGTATACCGAATTTTCAATATTTTTTCCCACCCCTATCTATAGGTAATCTTATAGAGGGAATTTCATCATACTAACACTAATACCAAAGTTACACTAGCACAAATCCCAAAGTTTCTCTCATGCTGCATTTGACCCCAATGTATTAATATACTGAACTACCGTATATGGTACACTCTGATTTTATGTAATCATATATTACAGTTATACCATAGTACCACAGTTTTGAATTTTACAATATATTGTGGTTCTATACACAGCTTAAGAACACAAAATTTCAATACTATGAATAAACAAAATTGACACTGCAGTATACGACTAAAAACTATAATATACCATGTATTACAGTTTACTATATTTGTATACTGTGATTTTTCACATGTAGTAGAATAAAAACTCCATAAGATCACCTATGGAGGAGGCTTCATAGAATTTGTGTCCTAGCTACAACAGGGAATTTCATTGAGTCCCAGAGGGAGTCCAAGTATCATAGATAATTAGTAAGATAGATGAAGAGTTTGAGTCTGACAGAAAAAAAAAATGAAGGAAGACAGTTACATCTTTCAAAACTTCAGACACACTAGAGAAAAGATGAAATATATTCACAACTATACACACAAAGCTTATCTTCAAGAAGTTTCTGATTATTGGTCCCAACATCCAGCATAACAGGTAGAATCTGCCATGTTGATAAAGAATGATATGTCATTCATTTGACTATGGAATTAAAAAGAAAGCATATTAGGCACCCATTACTGGAATAGATAAAAGACAAACTGTCATTTTCATAACTAGAAAAGATAGCATAATCAATGCAAAGAATAGATAAACGGTCATTGTCATGGCTAGAAAAGAAATAGAAATTAACCATCTCTCTCATACATAAGAAAGCACCAACCCTGAAAGGCACCATTAACTCAGTACTAAATATTTATGAGCTGAAAAAAGACTAACCCTCTGTGGATTGATTCCAGCAGCTGCAACATAAATGTCAAGTTTTCCTATAGGAATTCCAATACCCTGTACTCCAAGATCACCAAGACCAAGAATCCGACTTCCATCAGTCACTACAATCATGTCTACCTAAAATAAATAAGATAATCACATTGTAAGCCACAATGAAACTTTTTTTTCCTAAATTTGCCTAAAATTTACCAAAAATTAAACATCTATAAGAAAAAGGAAGAATATAGACAGATTTTATAAAAACAAATGCAGAAGGGATATTAATGCATGTATTTCATAACCCAACGGGTAAAAGTGGTGCATCTAGAACTTTGATATCAAACTTCGGTTCCCAATTTATACCAAACTGCAATATGAACTTTTCCTTTCAATCAAAATGTCTTGTATTCATTATAAAGGTGTGAGCTAAGTAACCAAAATATAAAATGTGTACCAAGAGATTCTTTAGCTATTACAAGCATTACATTCTACACCACATTTCATTAAACCATTCATTTCATCAGTGAACTGTCCCATCTACACAAGTTGCCTTTAGGGCAAGTTCTGCAGTGGATGCACAAGAAGTCATAAACATAGTGACTTAGCAGGAGACATTTTTTATCAACTTAGTTTGAGACCCACTGGTCATGGCATCATGCAGAATCATCTTGTCATTTAGAGCATTTATCATCTTCCTTTGTTTCTTAAGGATATGACTACTTGGTGATGCAAATTTGGAATTTTATTTAGTTTAATTAGCTGTTTAATTTGGTTATTTGGTAATCCTCCAATTTAGGAGGGAATATTGGTATTAAGGTTATTTGGTAGTATTTTTGTCCAAGTGGTACACAATTTGTTTGATAAGTTGTCGAATAAATTAGGTAAATGGGTATTTCTTACCCATTAGTTTTATTTTATTTTAAAGTTTAGTTGCATTGAAGCCTTTAAAAGGACCCCAACTCCCCTTTGAATTAGTAATATCTTCTTCTCGTGAAGTTTATTGTTGCATGGTATTCATAAATTAGCTTCAAGGTCAAAGACAGGTGGTTCAGTTTTATACTCCTCGCCCTCTTTCCTCTCCGTTCACGTTCCAATACCCCAGGGATATGTTGTCCATCATTCGATTCAAACCAAATATAAGCCCTACTTTCCGACTTCCTCATCTCACTTGAACTACGTGATATACGTTAGTCTCTGGTGCAAATTTCTTCCCATAGTTTTCAGTTGCCTCTTACACGCCCTATTTTCTCCAATGTGTCACAGTGCTTCCCAATCGACGATAGTGCCCCATGGCCCATGGTATGACTTCATGACCTCTTCCTTTGCCTGCACAACCAATCCAATACGTTTAGTGCCCCTTGGCTCCCTTGACGCATCCATCCAACATTCTCCATCGTCTCCAGCTTCTTCTTCCTACAGACGCATGATGCCAAGCAGACGCGACACCCATACCCTGCACCAAATTTGTCGCTCACAAGCTTAGCTAATGCCAACTCTGATGCCACTAAAGTTGCTCCGACTCAATTTCCAAGCCCCCTTTTTATTGGCATTGCTTCCTGGCCTGAGCCTTAATTACAACCGACTGCCAGTCTATGCTACCTCACCACCACTTGTTCAATAGCATCAACCAGCCGACCACGAGCAGGGTCCAAACTAGACCTTAACTAGGTCCGAATCGAACCCGACCTAGATGAATCGGTTACCTGTTGACCTAGTTAGACAGGCTAGAATCATAATTGGCCTGCCCCTAGACAGGCTAGAACCATAATAGGCATGTCTAGGGACGGGCTAAATACGGTTTCGACTTAACATTAACCCTGAATCAGTAGTTCACATGGTTTATTTTAAGTTGAATGTTGGAACCACCAACTAACTGATAGTTCCAACCATTGGAAGTGATTTTTTTTTAACGGATTAGATTATTAGACCCTTTTTTTTATTAGCGGCTACAATTAACTATTGCTATTCCCCAACCTTTATAAATTTGGCTATTCCATTTCATTGATTTTAACTTCTCTACTCTTGTCTCTGAATTCTCAAATTTCAATTATTTTCATCGCAGTCTAAGAAGGGTAAGAAAATAGCAATTCCGAATTTGGATCTTGATGATATTGGATTAACCAATGATGAACCATAGCCACTTCTAAGAGTCGAGAAGCAAGAAAGTAATGAAACTTCAAAGTTCAAAATATTTCATCACAAAAATCATCTATTTTTACTAAACATTTTGAGAAAACCACTCTTTCATCTAGAAAAATGTGTGCAAAATGTAAGTATTGCAACGCGCCTTACAAATTTCAATTAGGTGGTGATTATGGATTATTGAAGCAACATGTTGAAATTAAACATTCGATTGAATTTAGAGTCAATCGTTCTTAAACACAATTATCAACATTTTCATCCACGGGTGAAAATATCTATTCAAGTTTATTTGAATATTCTAATATTAAATTAAAAGAATCATTAGCTCAATTTATTTATGTCGAACATCTTTCCTTTAGTTTTAATACTAAATGCACATTTGAGGATTTTGTCAAGAACCACTTAACTGAGTTGCTAAACATATTCTCAGAACCACACTCGCTCGTATAAAAAAATTCGTAAGATAAGGTAAAAAAATGAAGAATTTAATAAATGAAATAAAAAACTATCTTTATATTCCAATATTTAGAGTGATCATTAACAAACTCATTCGTATAAGAGAATGAATTGGCATTAGATTGATAACTCTTAGTCAACCCAAAAATGTTCACTAGCATATCAAGTGTCTGATGAAGCACAACATATCTCAATTGATGTGCTTAATTTTAGAAGAATATGGATTGACTTCTAAAATATTTTCAATATTATTTGATAATGATAATTATAATACCATAAGTACTAAAGAAGTTAAAATTGGATTTCATCCTATTATTTGTGGTTTATATTTCCATATTTAATGTGTATGTCATGTTTTAAATTAATGCATCCAACATTGATTAAAAACTTTAGAAAATCAAATTAGACCAATTAAAGCTGTTATTTCATATTTGTGAGCATATTGTAGTATAATGAAACAATGGGGTCTTGTAAAACTAATAGAATGTAATCTAAAAAATTTCCACACGATGTATCAACGTATTAAAATTCAATGTATAAATTACGACGAGATTCATTTCATTATAGAGAATTATTGTGTTCATTTTTTACACAAAATGCTAATAAGACCAATGTATTATTTTCACATCAATAAAATATATATAGTAGTATTTGTGAAATTTTACAATAAAAATGTTTAATCAATGAAGGGTAAGTACTTTAGTTCCCTTATATAAGAACAAATGAGACAAACAAAATTGTGCAAATTATAGGGGTATTAAACTAATGAGTCATACCATGAAACTTTGAAAAAAGTAATAGAAAAATGATTAAAGAAGGAGACTACGGCAACAGAAAATCAATTTGGGGGTTCATGCCTAGAAGGTTGACAATAGAAACTATACATCCTTTCAGACAACTAATTAAAAAGTATCCGAAGCAAAAGCAAGAT
>JBBPFP010000044.1:6182015-6196155 GCA_037974795.1 Kaempferia galanga | reverse complement strand
CACATAGTGTTTTATGTTTTATTTTCTAGTTGTGCACTTCCAATCTTTGTCGTTTGCCTTATCTTCATTGGCAACTTCAACACCTTTGAAGAGATGCCTGTTTTGTATTTTCTACATATTATCATATTATTTCCTATTTGTTTGAATCATCATCCACCCTAACAAAAAAATGCCACCATTAACATCCTCTTTGGAAACCACATCATTATTGCATTATGCCACATGATTTCAATGAAAGCATGGATATCATCCTCATCATACAATAAATGTAGATGTTTCCTTACTCGTTGGAAACAACGATTAAAAAAAATCTCAAAGTAAGAGTGAAAAAGAGAAATAAAGTGTATCTATTTGTTTCTCATTGGAAGAGATTTCCAAAGAACAAAAATAATGAACTAACATTCTTAGACAAAATTACTATGCTCGAAAACAATGAACCAAAAAAGAGGCCAACAACTTGCTTATAGTCGAGTTCTTCTATGTGGGAGAGAATAATGCAGATATGAAAATGAATAATGCAACAAGGAAATAGTTTTAAAGAAAATAAATTAGAGATTAATTTTAGATAGAGTCGTACATCCTGAAAGAAATTTAAAAATATTCAAAATTGGAGCATTTGCAATAAACTAAATATTTAATTATTGTTGTTTGGTAATTTGAAGTTAATTAACATTTTCTATTTTGCTAATAAATAGAGAATAATATACTCTCTATTTATTTCTATCTATGTTGGCTGGCGAGTCTATAAAAGAAATCCAAAATTCTATAATTAATTATCTTTGAATTAATAAATGTCCAATTTGATTTCTTTGTGCGAGAGGTGATTATCTTCTTCATTTCATCAACTTTATTTCAAGTTCTTGGGTGGTTGTAAGTTTGATTTTGGTGTTGCATCAAGTTGATGGTGGGTGTGGGGGAGGAACCACCAAATAGGACACTTGTTCATGGGGTACCAATCAAAGAAGATGCAAATGTGATGTAGGGAGAGGGCTGTGACTTTGGCAGGAGTAAATGGGAATGAAGCATAACAGGATCACAGCCAAGGGGGAGATTGAGAAAGTGTTAGGTACCAATCAACAACTAACGTGTGGGCGAAAAAGGGGAAAGGAAAAAATCTCAACTAAGTATACACAGTGGAGTTGGAGTAGAGGATGACCACAATTGGGATGTCATGATGAAAGAAAGAACAAGAATTGTGAAGTTGCTCATGACACAAATAAGGAAGATGTGAATGCATCTCGGAGAGGGGGCAACATCAACAGGAGATGAAGATTAGAAGGTAAGATGGGGTTCACGAGAAGATGGGCGGTCACAATTTAGTGGGCTGACCAATCACGATGATTGATGATTTGGGAGAAGAGACAAATAACAATAGTAGAAAGTTGCATACCTGCAATATAACAAGAGAAAAGGGAAAGGTTATGATGAAGTAGGATTCCAAACATGACTGCTTAGATGAGGTGGGGGATGGGTATATTGCAATTGTATCATTTGTGTATGTGTGTTTTGGAGTGGGGTTTGTGCTTGAAATGGTTTAGGACCAATCATAATTACTGATGGTGGACTGAATATAAGTTGCAACAAGAGGTTGGGACAAATAGACGAAGAGGAAAGTCACCAGTTCAGTAAAAAGGAGTGGATAGAGCACAGAGAGGGGGACAATAATAGTGGGAGGAAACAGACATAGGGAGGGGGAGGCATAATATGACATATAGAAGGGGATAGGTTGTCATACTGCAACATAGAGGCGGGAAACATCCATGTGGAGAAGAAGGGAAGAGCTTTAATTAATGACAGGTGGACAATTAGGTCTTATTGTATGTCTTAGTGATATCACAATCCATGGATATAATTACCAATCTATAAACATCTCCAAAGAATAAAATCCTGGGTTTTACCATTGTTAGTCAATAAGTTGGAAAATGGAATTGCAAGGCACTGCCTTTCTGTCACCAACTAAAAATATAGAATTACGTAAATCCTAGGTTTTACCTTCATCTCTTTCTAAACCATACATTCCATACCTTTTTTGCATATCCTGTGGGGTTTTCTATTATATTCGTCCTTACTTGAATGTAGCCCCATTCTTTGTGGATTTATTAGAAGGCTCAATTTACTATATTGCTTATGTATTTTCTTCAATTTTTATTTATGTTTTACATTTTTAAATTATATATTTCCTTTTGTTCTGCAGTCAGAAAATGATCAATTTGCTGCCATATTCAATCTGGAAGATTATAAAGGTGATCCTCCACCTCCTTTTAGCAGATACATACAAGGAGTTTTTCAATACTTTGTTTAATTACTCTATTTGTAGTTGTGAAGCTTTTCTTTCGCCTCTTTCCCACATTCTTCAGGTACATAACTGAGTGAATCTATGGAATTCTGTACTTCAGTATTTTGCTTTGACACTGAAACTTGACTCTGACATATATAAGCTGTGATTTAGCAGAGCCTAGATTTGGCTTACTGAGTTCTGTAAAAAATGAACCTTACTCAGTTTGGCTACCAGAGTTAAGCACCAATTTGATTGTTCACCCTGGCTTGAGATCAAATCAAGCTTGCGCTCAACTGATTGTTTAGTTTGTCCTCAACTCAAGCATGAAACTTTTTTGCAAATTTTTTGTAACTAAATAAAAAATGGTATATGTTATTAAGAAAAAGTGAGAGATCTAAGTTTATGAGTTTGTTGACATAGCTTTATGCTAGCTGTCTGGCGTTAATGCAAAAGTCTCTATCTTTTCATCTAGGCATAAGAATGTATTAATTATGTTTATGTGGTTGAAATAAATGTAATAATATAATTACTAAGGATAGTGCTACTAAAATTGTAACAAATTATCTATAACTGTTGGAGGGAGAGGAGATGAAGAATAGGGAGAGAGGGAGAGAATATTACTAAAATTGTAACAAATGATTTTATAACTTTGAGTTGTGAGATTGGAGCAAAAGGAGAGGGAGGAGAGAAAAGAAAGAGAGAAAAGGGGAGGCGATAGAGAAAAAACTTAAATACCACTTTGTCACTAGAGAAAGATAGTGGGAGAAGACCTGCATCTGTTGATGGAGAATAAGCTATTGTCTTTGAGCCTCTAGCTTGTACCATATTTTATAGGAAATGATAGGTAGCTTCATCACTATCATTGGAGGAAGAAGATCTCTTCATCCGGTTGTGGACAAGGAAAACTTCTCAAAGATGTTTCGATATCTCAGCCAGTAACATGTGTTCGTTGATAGGCAGAGCAAGATTTCTTGCCCATGTCGACCAATATAGAATAATATTTTATTTCTTTTTTTACTAGTATTTACTCCAGCTAAGGTTTCTTCTTTTCTGTTCCCTGATTCTTCCTCAGTGCCATCGCCATGATGTGCAAAGCTGCATGCTCCGCAACAATATTGTTTTTGCAGGGTTCAATATCCCAGTTCTGAATGATACTCCTAATCTTGCATAAGTAACCCAGCTCCTGACCCATGTAATATGGTGCAATTTTGATACTAAGAAAATACGTGAGGAGGGGTATTTAAGTTGGATGGATTGCATGAAGATTGGGGAAAAGTCTAGTGTATTTTAAAGAGCTAATTATTTCTTGATGTTGGACTCATAATAAACTCTAAATATAAAATACGGTTTGACTAAACCCATTACATCAACCGTCTTATTATCTAATTCCTCTAGCACTCCCCCTTGACCAGGACATGGGTAGCATCTATGTCCATCTTATTATATGAACTAGAAATGCAGTCATAAATATAAAAAGATTACACTATATGCCTATGAAGATGAAAAAATATAATTAAGAAAAACTCTTGAAATTGTTTATAGAGCAAAACACGCAGCTAAGATCCTTTCAATCTCAAATCCACAAACAAACAATGATGATTTTAACTAAAATCAACACATTGATAAAAAAAAAAGCAGGAAGAGAAGTATCATAGAAACTAATCTCTTGAGGGGGCTTCTCCCTGAAGTAGCACATATAGTAGGATGTAATATTAACACCTGTGGGTGTTAGTAAAAAAACATGGATAGCATCACTCAACTCTTTGATAGAAGTAGCAGATTGAGAAGATGACTTTTTCTCTGCTCAGTTCTTCACTGGAGATATCCATCACAACTCGCATTTTTGCTTGAAGTAGAAAAATGAGAACAAGTATTCGAGTTATCATTACATATGAATAGGATGTGCTAAAAGTGTTTGAGGCAAAATAGGCTAGAGTACAAAAGCATTAAGATGAATACCTAGGAATTATACCTTGCAATGTGACCGATATAAGAAGGAACAAGAAGATATGTTAGCAGAAGGGTTAATCTGCATGAAGAAGAGAATGCAACAGTGAAAAGTTCAGGTGCAAGCAGCCTCCTTCAACACAGATAACAGATTCAGGATGTAGTGGGCTTGAAAGAAAGATCTTGCTGAGAAAATGGTGGCCAGTTTTTAGAGAGATACAGAGAATCACGAGTAGAGGATCCAAGGGAACAGTATGAGATTGAGGCTGTAGGAGTTCTGAGATTGTTGTCTGGAAGTAGAGAAGGGTGTTTAGTGTGACTTTGTCATTATTGGTGGACCACAAAAGGCAAGGATGAGCACAAGTAATTGTGTGTGGGAAAGCAACAATGACGTGTAGCGCACTGGCATGTAGCTCCGAATTGTGTAATGATGCATGATTAATCAAAACACATGGTCGTATAGCTCACTGTTGTAATGTGGACATGCTGCTTGTAGTCGCTTGCCTGTTTGTGGCTTCTAATCATGGACGCATGTTCATTGCCGGCAAACGGTACCTGATTGTACTATTTGCATCCAATTAGCAGTTTGTGGAGGTTGATTTCGGCATAATTTTTCATTCCTGGAAGATGTGCCTTGTCATGAGAAGATGATAGAACCGGGCCGCCTTACTATGAGAAGATGACGCATTGAGAATGAGGAATTAAAGGAGACTGCCTGGATGAGGGGAGGCCATTCACAGAGACATTCTCCTCCAGGACAATATCTTTTGAGAAACTCTACCACTAAAAGGGGTGCTTTATAAGACATGCAATTGTCTAGCTTATTGAAAATCTTACAATATATTTGTAACCAACCATATTTTATGGGTCATAATAAAAGACAATTTGGAAATAACACAAAAAATTGATATAGGTGGAGATTAGAATACTCAAATAGATTTTTGAGGTTATTTGAAAAGGTAAAATAAATTACGTGTATTTTAAATGAGTTAGGTGTAGCTCTAATAGCTGATAAAGTGAGAAAAATAAGAAAAGTTGAGTATGGACATGTTTAAAGGGGTTAAGACATTCAACCTTATTTGAGGTAGACCAAGAACTTGACATGGATATTCCTCATGATTATCCAATCAAGCATTCATGAGAATTTTTTGAATAGTAACATAGCTATTAAATGAGTCATCTGGTTCAGATCAATGACAGACTGCATTCATAGTTTTCAGAAGTTTTTGTTCTTTTAACTTGATGCATTTGGTTACAAAAATCTTATTGACAGTTGCTCGGAATAAGAGTTGTAAACAGATAACTGCTGCTGTGGCAAAATATCATAAAATCAAGGAGAACATCAATGAAGGGCTGAAGTTTTATGTTACTCTACAGGTATACATTAATTGTAGCTGTTTTTACTACATATTTCAAATGTTGTTTGCACCTGTTTTTCATTTTTGACCTCAACTAGGCATGATAATGCTAGCCTCCTGTAGCATCTGTATGATTCCCATCCCCAACCTGAATTTCTGCGAACATAATATGCCCATCATCATTCTCTTCAACTATTTTTAATCACCTCTAGTGTCATAAACATTGAATATTTGCATTACCATTGAACACATGTAAAAACCTAAAAGTTGGGCTATATTCTGTGTCAGTTTTAAAATATAAAATAGAAATAGAACCTAAAAGTTGGGCTATATTCTGTGTCAGCTTTAAAATATAAAATAGAAATAGACAAAATCCCTGTTTCACATTCTATTAGAGATGATACTAGGGAGACTTTGGTGGTAACTTCATCACTTTTGTCACTGATCATAAAAATCCTATATAGTCTAAACCCTTGAACTAATTTGATTTTATATCACTCACTTTATGCTGTATTTTGCCTATCTAAGGTTTACCTGTATGGATTTTTATTTTTCGGTGGGAACCTGTATGAATCTTTCAACAAGGCTGAATGCAGTGGAGAGTGGAGCTATGAATGGTCATGGTTTCACAAGCTAATTGATTTGTTCGACTCTCATTTTCATTTTATTTGATGCTGCTGAGTGGCCTAGTTACATGTGGCATTTTAAAAATCGTTTGTGATTGTCCTTTGACAGAATCTTACTGAACTTAATTTCTCATATTGATTGTGAACAGGATGCACTTATGAACGTAAAGCAGCAATGCAGTGATTTCTACATGACAAGAAATGCTCAGTGCAGAGAGACGATTGAGCAAGTACAGAGGCAGATAGCAGGACTCAATTTTGCATCAGAAGGGGAAACAAGCTCTTCTCATCCTGCACCTCATCCGCAAACCCCTATGGAACAACCAGTGCATGGATATTCTCATCCTTACACTTTTGCAGTACAACCCAATCATCAGACCGCTCTGCCACTGTACAACCACATAGCTGAGCAACCAAGACCTGGATATTCTCATCCTTACCCTGCCTATGCAGCACCTCAGCCACCTCCTCACTATGCCTCAGGCAGCAAGTATCAACATCCTCAACAGGCCCCGAGCCATGAGTATAGGCAACTAGCTTATCCAGGTTGGCACGAACCATACTATAATGCATATCAACAGCAACCAAGTGGTCCAGGCTCTCATCCTGCCCCACCATATTCTGTGCCAGCTCCTTATCCCCCTCAGCCAGGGAGGAGCCACCAGAGACGATGAAGGAATGTATCTTCTAGACCTTGGCTTGAATTTTCAATTTGCAAGAGTTTATATGTTTGATTGCACTATAATTTTATTGCATGGCATGTTCATGTGATTCTTTATTCCTCCTAGAATAATTATCCAGCATGTAGAAATAAATATGCTAGTGTATTAATATATCCTGTATATTTCAGCTCATGAAGTTCAACTTTTTTTTTTTATCTTGAAACTCATCACGCATGTAAAATGTTCTTTTTTGTCGCTTTTCAGACAGATAAGTGGCACGTTAACTGCATCAATCTTTATTAAACAGTTTGGTTGGAATTTAGCATGGCATGTAAGTCTACTGGAATTTAAATTTAAGTAGTGATGAAAAACTGCACATATCTTCTGATTCAAATTTGGTTGGTTGTTTGTTAGATTCGCCATCCAGATAACTCAAATACTGTTATGCTCAACAAGGTTTCTTCATAGCAATTATTTGTTTGTTTGATCGAGTACTTGTGACCTGAATAATACTTATTGCTTAGGCAGAAATTTGGAGTCATGAAAGCGTGGTTTTTGGGTGAATTTGAAATCTATTGGCTCTGTGTTTAAGATTAGCATGTCCAGATATTCTACCACTCGTTTTTTACCCTCAGCATATATCACCCAAAAAATGCACTACTGTCTCTTTATATGTAAAGCATTTTTATCTAAACGTATTGGATGGTTAAAAAAGTTTAAATTCATGCAAAATAGATACTATTGCACTTCTAGTGGTCCTATTGATCCATGTTAACACTTTTATTCAGAGTATTTGAAGGCCCTATATAGAGCATGGATTCATGTTAAATGGAATCACCTCACTCCTAATGGTTTCTTGAATTTGTTCATTTTCTTTTCCATATTTAATTTTGAGGCCATCAATAAAAAGATCCTAAAGGCCCTGGACTCGTATATCAAATAAGCACTGTTGATGTAGGAGGATCCGAAGATTTTTATTATTATTTTTCATAATTTTATGTTTTATTTGGTAATTTTCAGATTTTATTTAATATTTTAGGTATTTTTATTAATTTCTATATTTTATATTTTTTTAGATTTTGAGTTTGTTTAAAAATTTTAGAATTGTGAACTTATTAATAATGTTTTTTCTATTTTTTAAAATTTCTCTCATTTCTTTACCAATTAGAAAGAAAAAAAAAATTCTTACAAAGAGAAAGTGGACGGCTGAAGAAATTGAAATTAAGGCAATAAATTAGGGCGATACAAATTAGCAATCTACATCAAGGCAAATTGGAAAAGATAATGTGGTTGCTACTCCTTCAAGCCCATTTGGTATCAAATTAAATGGTGTTGCCAAAACCACGAAGAACATAGTATGATTTAGATACAATGAGAAGGATCATCAAATGCCCACCTATAAAGAAGAAAAGAATAAGGAATCAAAGGAGAAGAAAGTTAAAGAAAAAGGAACAAGAAGAAGCTCAACTGCTTTTGGTGCGTTGAATTTGCACCCTCCAAAGTGGATTGTTCAAAAATCAAGAAGAATAAGGTAATTGGAGTGCACACTTAGAAGTCAACCTCTAAAATATTTATCTCATTTGGAATTTGAATCTTATACCTTTTATTATACCTTTCAATACCACGCCCATGGGAGTCGAGTGACACATACTCGATAGGTACTTGGCATGATTAGGATAAATTTGACACTAAGTATCAGTAGGATGCTAGAATCATCAAAATTGTTTATTAATTAATGAGACTAATACAAGTAAATGAACAATATATATAGGGTTAGATAATCCATACTTAATAATATATGATACTTAGATTAGTATGTAAACAATTGAATTGCAACCAATTTTAGAATTGTGCTAAATTATCAAATTGTCATTATTTTGCAAACTATTATTTTCCCTAAGTCTATGATGGTTGGTTAGATATCAAACGCATACAAAAATTTATGAATTTTTAAAACCGGACTAACTAAACATTTCAAGGTCTAGTTGGATAAAAAAGAAATCACCAACTGAAATATGGTCTAATTGATTGGAATAGTTAGATTAGTTAACTAGAATAACAAAAATCAATTCAACTCTTAATGGTATTTTAACAATTTTTAAAGTCCTTCATGATAAAATGATTACACGCCATGAAAAAACACTATCATGCTTAGAATATTTTTCACTTTTATAGCATGTTGAATTTTGGCATGAAATTGGACAACTAGGATTGAAATTATAAAATCTAGTATTGGCATAGCTACAACATATCTATTTAACAAGAGGATTTAATGTTCCTTGGATGTTTATCATGCATAATTATGCCATACTTAAGGGTTAGTAATGTGTGATTGATATGTTTTTATGGTTTGGTGAGGTAAAAATGGTAGAACATAAAAGGATGACATGTTGGAGCAATTTTGGAGAGCTTAGTGCATTTAAGGTACAAAGGACTTGCATTAAACTCTAGAGCAACCTGATAAAAGATGAACTTGGTGGGCAAATGGTGAAGGATAACACATTGGAGTATAGCTATGTAGCAAAAGAGAGGACAATTTTTGGCAGCATGGGCACACATGCAAAGAGAAGCTTTCATTTAATAAAACTTCTAATGTGAGTATTTTTCATTCATATTAGAGTTAATTTTATCCATTTCCATTCTGGCCATCATTTGTTGACTTGCTTGGCAATTATTGTGTGGCAGTGATATGAGCAACTGTTGTGTCAATTAATGCCATAATTGTCTTGTCCAAAGTTTATAGTCGTTCCATTTGATATGGCAGTACCTAAATACGTACGTATCATCAATGTAAGCCATCAGATCATATCCATAAAGCAAGGCAAGGATTTATACTCTTCGTACTGGATCTGTAAGGTTTTTCAGTGGGTTCAAGAGGTTTAAATGTAAGTCGTCAATGAGGCAGCTTGAGCATTGGATGTGGTTGATAGAAGAATGGTAGGGTGGCATTAAGCAGTGGAGGTTTCAACTATGGCAAATGAGTAGAGATTGGCCTTGATTGCTAGTCAAAGACGAAGATTACTGAACTTTACAGCAATGAGTAAGCCCAAAGAACGGCAGACTCGATACTCAAACAACTTTTGAAAGGATCTTCCTCAATCATCTTCATAATCGGTAAAGAGTATTTACCGATTGATATATTACCAGCTGTATCAGGTTTACATCATGATGAATTATGTTTCGAGACTACAAAATTTACCTACAACCTCATTGAACATACATACAAGAGCCGACATGATTTATTTTGCCAAGGATGCCAAAAATGTTGGTACCTCTCCAGTCTCGGGAGGTTCTAAATGGAGAGAATTTGAAGTTCAACATCAAATGTTGCTGTCCAGAGCTCCCTTCAGGACGTGCAACCCTTCTAATGAAATACTCCTACGGACTCGTGCTCGTGGGATGTCGATACGCGGGGGAGGATCTGGTGAGAAGCAAACGACCACAACAGTAAGGTTGTCGCAGGTGTTCCGCTTGAGCGCTTCACGCACAAGCTCTTTAGAGCATTTCTCTGGATCATTGTGTTCCGTAAGTTGGTTTCTCGTTATAGTCACTGCACACTGGCTACTCATGACATCCCAAAGGCCATCGCATCCTATGATTAAAAACTCATCTTCTTCTGTTAGGATCGTGTCCTGCAACTCTGGCTCGGCAATAAGCGGGTAGGAAGAACCTTTGAGCCCCTTCATGTGCCAGTCACCAAGAGCCCTTGAAACAGATAATTGGCCATTGAGATACCCATCAAAAACACTGCCACCTAACTTCTCAATTCTCACTTGTTCAATTTTGCAATTGGGTTTATGGTCTCTTGAAAGTTCAATTGCTCGGCCACGCTTGCTTAATACAGCTCGGCAGTCACCCGCATTAGCGATGAGCATTGACCTACAAAGGGAGTAAATAAGGGATTCATAAGCATATAAGCAACTCATTCAAGAAGAACAAAATCAGAGAGTATACCGAGATGTCAACAGAAAATTAATATAGTATACCAAAATATCAATAGGGCATTGCCATTTCAACAGAAAATTGCTACAAATGTACGTGTTCTATAGTG
Organism: Kaempferia galanga; assembly: GCA_037974795.1. NCBI lineage: Eukaryota > Viridiplantae > Streptophyta > Magnoliopsida > Zingiberales > Zingiberaceae > Kaempferia > Kaempferia galanga. The sequence continues at coordinate 6,185,233 of JBBPFP010000044.1, read as the reverse complement.
TACCAAAATATCAATAGGACATTGTCATTTCGGTCAACTCTGAAGCTCACATTTTGAAACCAAGCAATTTCTTGTGCCAAAAATAAAAGAAACATTAAGCAAGAAATTCCATGCTTAAGCACCTTTAAAACCTTACATGAAGATGTCTTAAGACGAAGATCGTATTCAAGCATTTAATGGCGTAATACACCGAGACATCTCCATAACAATAATGCCCACCAATAATAATGACAACTACTCATGAGCAAGCTTAAAATACTAATAGTACGTTAGAGTTAAATCACAATGGATTATAGTGATTACAAAATGCATACTGAAGATTAGCATCTGAAAACACTATAGTGAAGTCGCATTGCTATGAGGCAAAGTTTGCAAGGATGTAGCTTAGACATTACCTTCCAAAAATTAGGGCAGCAAGTGCTGTAGTCCCAGATGAGCGATCCAGTGAAGGGGAGTCAGCCAGTGCATAATCAGCTCTAATAAATGCACTCTTTACTGCCTTTTCCACACTAACAGGGAAATGATCGTCATTGATTATGTATTTAAGGATATTATTTTTAACAAAACATGCAGCATCAGTACCACCATGCCCGTCAAAAACCTGCATATAGAAGTTGTTTCATATCAGCAAAACAAAAAGGATTTCTAAACCAAACAATGACCAGGTTATTAACAAAGATATATGAACCAGGAAGTCTGAGCACATTCCTTCTAACTACGTATGCACACATAAATTTAACTACTGATAACTGAAACTCACTCCATAAAAAGCACCAGGGGATGGGAAATTGGCGGGAGAGCCAAGATGGCTAACTAAATTATCAATGCAGATGTGTTCATCCTCCATTCTTGTCTTCGGACCGATCTCCGAGCAACTCCCTGATCGGAATAGAGGTAAGAAACCAGATTGGCATTCCTGAGGAGACATCAAGGCCAGAGCCCCCAAATCGAAGCCCTATAAAAAAGCTCAGAAAATTGGAATACCAGAATCTTAACATAACAAAATCGTATTCAATCTAAATTGCGTAAATCTAAAAGGGAAGAACACTAATTTGGTAGGACGGACCAGGCGAGCAGTACTCGCAGAATGACGAATAACTGAGAGATGTCGAGGGGGCTTCCGATCTCTCCCTTCCTTCATTATCCCTGATGGTTCAGGATCTTCATTGCCACCACAAATCGAATGCCCTTTGCCTCCCAGATTTTCGTCCGTAGTCAATGGTGGGAAGGATTTGGAGCCCGATGCCATAATCCTTGTAAACCATGAACGTAATGGTGCAGAAACTGAAGAAATAATCCCTAGAAATCTTCCAAGCAGCAGTACCAATTTGCAAACGAATATCTTTGATCAATGTACTATTATTATACGCAACATTTTGGAAAATAATAACACTAGGCTCAAAGATAACAGGACATTGTCGTCGCTACACAGATCTAACTAGAACCAATATGATCTCCCCAGTCACAACCTAAACCACCTCGTGCTCAACCACAGGACTCAACCCCGGAGAATGGAATTCTATTTTCCACAGACAGAAGCAAACAAATTCCAACGAGTAGCTAAGATCAGGACGTTGACAAACCTAAACGACCATTTATAAACAAATTCCCTAACAATCCCTAACTCGAATCAAAATCCTCAACAGATATTCTTCATTTCAGGGAGAGAAAAAAGTTCAAAGATTACCAAACTGTTCGACATCAACATGAAACCTGAGAGAGAAAAAACTCTCCAAAACTTCATCTTTAGCAATACGGACACAGAACATGGACGGATTGAAGCCGGAAAACCAACACATTCTAGAGTAAGAACAACAATGCATCAAAATCTGAAGGAAGAACCAAAATCGATCTCAAGAAGATGCACGATGCACTCAAGGATCATAGATCAGCATTGTCCATTCATTTCCTTTCCTTGCTGAGATCGAAGAATTTTAATTGAGGAAATTGAGGAGGACGCAACAGCTATGGGGATGAGATGAGAAGAGGGGGAATGCGCGTCACTAATAGCGGAAGCCACGGACCGGCAACCGCAGGTCACCCGGTCTCCTCTTGCATAATAGAGGAAGGGTCCGTGGGGAGACACGTGTCGATGCACTGTGGCATCCGGAGAGTTGACAAGCACGTTTTTTGCACTAGGTAATCACGTGGAAACCAGATAATAATTAATTATAGTTTAACCAACTTTTGTGGATAAGTTGGTTAAATTCAATTTTCTAATCGTTAAATCTATCCGCACATTTACAGATCTCAGAAACACTTTTTTTTAAAAAAAGAAAATAACAAAATAAATGGTATTTTTAAGTAAATGGCACGTCATTTTTTTTTTGTGGATTCAACAATTGTACCATTATTTGTTACAAAACTAGAAAAGATAAATGTGATAACACTAAGCCATCTATTGACACCTAATAATGTGACAAATAAAAACAAAAGATTTAGAGATAATATTTTGTCCAAATTTGATTTTCAATTCTATAGCAAGTGATATATATAGGGGTTGAGTTATAATATTCCGGCTAAAAACATACTTAGAGTGCCTAATAAAGTAGATTTTTTAACCTTTAGGAATTAGGTTATAATACTTAGAGTTATAATATTTTTTTATTTATAATACTTAGATTTTACTTTACGATTTAGGAATTAAGTTATAGTTTTCAAGATAAAAAAAATTTAAAAAAAAGTATGTACTCATGGGTATATATTTAGGGTACCTAATACATTTTTTTTATTTTTTTTATATTTTTTTTTAGCTCTAAGTTAAGCTAATAAATTTTACCTTTAGAATTTAAAGGTTGAATTATAATATTCAAGCCAAAAAAATTTTAAATTTAAAATAAAAGAAAATTTTAAGTGTTTATGGGGTATAATATATGTATTTAAAATGTTTAAGGTTCGCTACAACAATTTAGTAAAATAGTGATGAATATTTAGCAACAATATTATGATTCGTAGCTAAACATGACTGTTTGTGACGAAGTGGTGTGTTGCCGCAAATCAAAGTAGTTAGCGGCACACATTTCGTTTCGTCGCTAAACTCTTAGCAGCGAACATATATATATATATATATATTCACCGCAAATATCTTTATTAGCAGTGAAAATACCATATTCACCGCAAATAAGAGGTTTTAGCGATGAATTATAAACATCATCGCTAACTTTTCTATGACGAATATACAACGATTCGTCGCTAAAATTTATTAGCGGTGAATCCCA
>JBBPFP010000044.1:6094129-6113612 GCA_037974795.1 Kaempferia galanga | reverse complement strand
TAATAAGTGGAAAACTCAAAGTGTTGCCAAATAGAAAGCCGTATAAGCCATAAGTTCAATAGGAACTAGTCTTGGTTAAAAATCAGTAAGCGTTGGCAACGGTGAAAGTTCAATAAGGGTTGACATGGAGGAAGCCCTAATAAATTAAGATTGATTAGATATTTGACAAATAAAAAAATCCTATTAGGACAACGTTTCTAATAGTAGACAAACAATTAAGTCTAATAGGCACGACTCATTGGCAAGAAAGTCTAAGTAAGATGAGACCTTTACTTTTGGTTTTAGGTAGACTCGACTTAGTTATGGACTTGGCCTTAGAGTTAGTTGCAGTAAATGATTCAATCAACTAAAGGTTGGATTTTATCAATTGAGTTGATTAGTTCAAGTTGGATTGCCAACAATAAAATATTTATGTTCATGGGTTAGTCGACAGAGCTACTGGTAATGTCTAAGTCATGACGATCAAAGTCAATCCCGATAGATCAAGGACTTTCTTTCTGGATGACTATTGTTCCATCAGTTGAATATTCCTAATCATTAATTGATTAAGTAGCTACAATCTTATAGATAATCATAGGGGATAAGGGATAAAATTTTTTTATTGTAACAATTTTGATCAAATTGATACAATATTAAAGGTAGGCGTAAAAATGCTATTATACCAGTTTCAAACAAAACTACCACAACAACGTAGCAAGGAAATCTTAGATACAGTGGGACGCATAAACTTCAACGTTGAGCTTGAAATGGCTTAGGAAGATGGGCAATTATGTTGAACATCTATCCCTTATTATTATTATTATTTTTTAAATTTAAGATTTAAACTTTAGAATCAAAGAATAATCATATCTCTAAATTAAAAATCTCATACCTATCAAATTAAAAAAATACTACTATTTGAATATTATTTTATTAAACACTATTGCAAAGGGGCGCTAAACGCCATTTGGGCCATCTCCAATCATATCCTTCTGCAGCATTTCATTTTAGTACAAAAGGGACATTAAATAAACTCCAATTGATGTCTTTAAATTTGTACCATTTTGGTACAAATGAACAGTATGGCACCATCTTAGTTAGTGTTGCAGTCATTCAAGTGAACACAATTCAACATCATTTTTTTTGCACTCACCAAGATGATGCTACTGTTCACTTGCACCAATAAATTAGAAAATTATTTTCTTTAATATAATATATTATAATATTAAATTTATATTTAAAAAAATAATATGTATTAATTGGAGTTGGAAAAATATTTAATGTTAAATTGGTATTAAAAATAAAAAAAATAAAATTTATAGTTAGCGGCGGTCCAGAGCAATTACCTGTTGTGTAATTCAATTCGGCAAAAAAAAGGTGCGGACGATTCCAGCCCCATCCAATCAGCTTATCAAGTTGTTTATTGGCGGCTCGGAGGCAAACAACGTTCTCCTTCTCTCGGAAAGTTACGTGGAAATCTGCTCGACACATGCCCTATCCAGCCCCCTCTTGTCACTTGACGTCATCCGCGCACCCAACTGACGGCCGCGATCCGCCGGCGACCGGCCCACGCACTCCCGCGTTTCATTTTTTTCGCACTCACCTAGGCCGCCCCTCCTTGCAGCCAACAAGGAGCAATGACGGCAATGGGTTGTCGGGTAAAGACGAGAAACGAGTTGCAAAATTTTCGTTGAATTATTTGGCCACTTACATTCTCACGATTCTCTAGACTCTACCTGTGTACTCTTCTTTTCTTTCTCGCCAGGAGTCCCCGCTGGATTTCGTTGCTTGTTTTAGGGGTTCTTCCCAAACCCTAATTCCCACACGAAGCTGGCGAATTCGCAGGAGAAATGGACGATGACCGGAATGCGAATCCCACTCTCCCTTCCGAATCCAATCCTCTCAAGGCCCCGCCTCTTTCGGTTCTCGGCGACGCCAGCTTGATCGACAGGACCGAATTTGTCAGGGTCATCGTGCAATCCCTCTACTCCCTCGGCTACCACCGGGCAGCCGCGATGCTGGAGTCCGAGTCCGGTATCTATCTCGAGTCGCCCGAGTACACCGAGTTGATATCCAGCGTGTTGGCGGGGCGGTGGGACGACTGCATCGCCATCATTGAGTCCATTCGCGATTTGGAGAGCAGCGCCAGAAATACGGCAGCGTTTCTCGTGTGGAAAGAACACTTTTTGGAGCTGCTGGGGTTGAATGATGGGTTTTTGATGGCTAGGGACGTGCTATGGCAGCGAATCGCCCGGTTGGATATGGACCGACAGAGAGTTCACGGGCTCGCCAGGGAGCTCATTTCGTCGGAGGGAATTATTGAGGTAAAGGATCGAATCCGCAGGAGATTGGCGTTGCTACTTGATTTGTTTGAGGTGCTGCCCTCTTGGATGCGAGTGCCGAGCGGTCGGTTGGAACGCCTTGTGGAAATGGCAGTTCTCGGGCAGATCGCGTCGTGCATTTACCACAACTCACCTGGCGAGGTCACGCTCTATGAAGATCACGAATGCAGCCAAGAACAGATCCCTTCCAAGTGCAACCAGGTATTACTTCTCCACTTATTTTATTACATTGTTATTTGTTTTTCTCTTCGTTAGAAGTAAACTAAAGACCGGGGTTGCCTTCAACCTGCAAGATCGTGTTCAGATGCGCTTTTCGTGGCCTATACATCTTGTATCTCAACTCATGATCATTATTTTTATTATTTATTAAAAAATTATAATCAATAAAACTTCTGTTTATTAATCTATTTCAATTCTACAATTCACTTAGAACTGACTTCTGCATGTGACTCGAATTTGGCTGCATGAAATAAAAATCTTATTTACACTTTAATTTACTCTATCTGGTTGAATATAGTATTGGTTGGATCTAATATTTTCTTCTTTAAAGTATTTGCTCCTTTTCCCTAAATTGGGAATTCTAGGATTCCAATACACATGAAACTTCTTTGATTGGTTGTCAATTGGGACCATTTAAAGAGTTTGGACCTTTTTTTGCCCCAAACTAGTAGTTCTAGAAGGTCAAATTACATCGCACTTGCATAAACAAGAAACTTATTTGATCTGCTGGGAAAATGGGTAAGTAATCTGGTTAATTGATTTTATAAAAGGAACGGATGTCACTGTATGGAACATGTTATTGTCTGGGATAACAGTATTCACCTTCATCAAGTTAATGTGGAAAATCTTTGTACGCTCCTATTGCCCTAGAATATTTTAATATGATGAGCTTGCCATTTGGTATCCATGCCAAATTCTCAACTGTGTTTTTACTAAAGCTATAACAAAACCACCATTGATTATAAAATCCATAGTTTGCCCAAATTAAATGTCTTGGTTGACCAAGACAAATCACATTATAAATATGATAATATATTTTTTAAAATCAGAGCATGTTTCGTATGGAATTATTATAGGAGGTGTGACTGATATGCTGAATGTTCAACATCATAGATTCCATATTTATTGCCATTGTAAAAATGTTTATTTATGGAATTAATAGAAGTTGTATAGACTACATAGTATATATACAGTTGTAAGAGGACACAGAGTAGATGCTCACATATCCTTTCAATTTCCATTTAAATACCTATATTAGCACTTTCCTAAATAAAAACAAACTTAATATATCAAAGAAGTATACACTGTGAACATGCGAAAGTATCTAGTTTGTATTCTATTTATTGCACGTTTGGCATGTCAACACAATGACAGGGTTTTTTGCTTTAAGTTGTGACAAATGTAAGAAATTGATTAATTGATAATTTACAATAATGGAATTTAGTTGTAGATGCCTACAGGAGCTAATAAACTATGAATTTAAGAACAACAAATTCAACTAAACTAATAAAACGCAACTTCATTTGTACAAAGAGAATATAAAGCATCCTGATTACCATGAAGAAGAAATGATGATTATGATAGTGGAGGCATTTGTTTCCTGAAAAAAAGTAATATAAACTTTCGCTGATATGCTGTGTCTCTTTTGTTGTTATCTGATTGCTTATTTATTATTACTTGGTTACTTGTGATTTTAAACTTGTTTTGATTCACTGTTAGATATATGCATGTTCATAATAGTTAATGTTAATATATATGCTATTTTATTTTAATAATTTTTGACCACCTAGGTGCTTGCCTACATCCTAGGCAGTAGGTTTAATTCATACACTGATTGCATACTGCCTAAAATTGTCTTTTAAAACGTACTACATTTTTTCCCCTTATAAGTAGATACTATACACTTATCTTATTTTGATTTTATGGTTCATTATGATTTTAAAAAAGTGTGCACAACCTATATGGGGCCTCTGCATAGTATATTTAAGTTATGTGAACATATGCTTTCAATACTCAAAATATTAAAATTATTTTAAAATAACCAAAATATATGTGATAAAGTATTAATCAACATATCCAACTAATACTTTTACATTAACAATATTTGTTAATCATACAATTCTAAAAAGACTAAATATCACAACCCGTGTTAGCTCAAAATGTAGACTGTATGATGTATATGATCTATATACATATAATTAATAGAATTTATCATTTGCAAAACAATTGAATAAGTTAGCTTTATTTGCAAGCTATTAAATAGGTAGCTTGGATTTTAAGTCAACATGGTCTAGCTTTATTCGGTTCAAATGAACCCCCAATTGCTTATGTGATTGCCCTGTGTTTCCCTTTCAATTCTGCATATGCATTTTCTTTTTAAACCATTTAATTCATCAAGTAGAGATGAGAGACAAACCCCTTTAAAGATTGCACATGAATTTTCCTGAGGTGTTCGGTTGGAGTTGAAATTATTTTCGATGAATTGTTTATATTTATTCAATTTTTAATTATTTAGATGATAGTTGTATGAGTACAATGGATTGAACTATACTTTTATTTTTATCAGAGATTCCATATAAATACCACATTTATGCTATTCAATGTTTTGATCACCAATTAGTTGAATAAGATTTTCAAAATTTTAACTTAGTTATTCAAATTTACTTCATCATCATCGTGATTAAGTTGTGCTGTGCTTATCGGAACTGGTTGGGGGTGGCTACATAAATCTGATCTTATCCCCACATTGTACTCTTACCTTATTGCAAAAGAGTAATCATCATCTCTGATTGATGTTTAGTTTTGAAATTGTTTTCTCTATGTTTCCCAACATGCTGTTTTTCATATTGTGATACAAACCAAATAATTTAGCGGCATTGCCTTTTTTTTGTTGTCCAAAATTCATGTTAAAGGGAAACCGTGACTATTTACAAATTGTCTCCAGGAAATTTCTGTTTTGTAATGTTAAATTAGTTAGAAAGAGTCGAATAACTTTTTATTGTATTTTTTAGAAGTTATATAGAAGTCATTGTTTGAAAGGTGAGACAGCTAAAAAACTGAAAAGACAAAGGAGATAAGAGAACTGGTTGGCATCTGATGAATTGTCACAGAAAAATTCACTTATTTCTGTTAGAATGGTTTTTTTAGGCTAACCCATTATATTTCTGATTAATGATGCTGGTATTCAGGTTATTGAGTATTACAAAGAAGTTTTGATCAGTATGTTTACTTCACATTCCTTGGATAAACTTAATGGATTCCGTATATCCACCCGTTTAATGCCACTAATTTACTATTATTATATGATTTGCAATATAATCTTGGAACATGCTTCTACTGTCATTATCTGAAACATCTGCAAACACGAGGCTCTTAACTAATAATCTATTCTAGATCTTTTTTTCTGTGAATGCTTCTGACTGAATAGAGTTTAATTTATTTCAAGCATAGTCTAAGAACATGTTCTAGAGCAATGTGAAATAGATTGTTTTGGCAGTAGATGAGCAATCATACTTCTACACGGTAACAGAGGAGTGTTTTGTAGTTTTAGTTTGTATTGTTATTAATTTCCATAGCTCCTACTTAAACTAATCCTTCAGTTGTCCAATTATCAGGGAGCTCCATCATGCCTTGTAGATTTGGTCCCATCAGTGTGGCCCTATTGATGAGATGCCTACTCAAATTAAATGAATTGATAATAATGAAATTTATCTTTACATTTTGCTTCGTGTACTCATGTAAGATTTATTGCATATACAATGCTCCTTTTTCTGCATAGATGTAAACCTCTGGAAGTACTGTCATGGAATCTTAGTGCTTCTGATTTGTGCGTAGAATTCTCTCTCTGGGTCGTCCTGATCTACTCTGGAAAAGTGGCTTAGGATTGGTAGGATACACATGTTGAACCATAAGTTTTAGAGATGTAAGAAGATGGTTCATGAGGACTTGACATACAAACTAATACCTTCCATTACAGTAATAAAACTAAGAAATCAAAACTGCAAAGCGTTATTTATGCTCACCTGGACGTTTCTTTCTTTCCTTGGAATATTTTATCTATGAGCACCATGCATTCTGCCATTCTTGTACCAGATCAATATCTAGCTGATAAATTTGCATTTAGTCTGTTATATAATTACATTCTCATCTTTTGTGCAGATACTATATGATCACAAAAATGAAGTTTGGTTTGTTCAGTTTTCAAATAACGGGGATTACCTGGCTTCATCTTCAAGTGATTGCACTGCCATCATATGGACGGTAGGATTTTGCAATTACTGTAAAGCGTGTTCCATAGTGCTCATTGATTACAACACATTGTATGTATTTTTGTTAAGCTCTCTTGTGCTTTACTTGTATTTGCATTGGGACAATTTTTGTAGAATTTCAATTCATAACTTCTGCTTATCCATGTTTTGGGGAGCTGGAATTGAAAGTGATCCTGACTATCAGATTCATGTAAATTTACACTATTAGTAACATTTTCTGTGCCATTGCTTTGATAGCCTTTACCTGACAAAGCAGAATTACAAATGTCCTTAAGATTCTTGACATTTAAATGTCAGTGGTATTCTTTATCTTTATCAGAGTTTATGCTAAAAAGACAATGAGTCATTTCCTTCCACCACATTCTTTACAATGTCTAATGGCAGGACTTCCCTTTATCCTTTTTTTCCTTTAGGAAATCAGCACGTGTAGATGGTTGACTCTAACCGGCAAGTCAAGTCTCCTTGGAGACATCACACACACACACACACACACACACACGGTAAAAGCTTGCCCCTGATAACATTTTCCATTTTTGGTAAACTTTGATATTGGTTTATATTAAACTAAATGTTTATGAACTTGTCATTTATTTTTGTAGATTTCACTAAAAACCTTCAAGATGTTAATCATATGTTCGTTTTTTGCAGACATGATTAGCTTTAATTGCCTTAAAGTTTATGATCATCTTAAATTGAGGTGTTTTATATATACAATTATCATTATAAGGATTTTAGAAATCAGTAGAGTAATTTGCAAATAGGGGTGAGACAGGTGACCAAGAGGAACCTTTTCATCTTATCAATTTTCATCTAATTATAGGTGAACAAGGACCACAGTTTGTCTTTAAGGCGCATTCTGGAGGGTCACATGAAAGCTATATCTTATTTAACATGGAGCCCAGATGATAAAATGCTTCTTACTTGTGGTAATGCAGAAGTCCTTAAGTTATGGGATGTATGCAATGGCTCATGTAAATTCACAATTTCTGGTGGAGTAAATCGAATTATCAGCTCATGTGCATGGTTTCCAGACTCTCAGAAGATAGTTTGTGGCAGCTGGGATCCTGATAACCGAATCTTTACATGTGATCTAGAGGGAAATATACTGGATGTTTGGGAAGGAGAGAGGATGCCTAAAGTTACTGATCTTGCTGTGACACCTGATGGACAATGTATAATCAGTATATGCTCGAGTAAAGAAATTCTTGTACGTGATTTCCATAGAGGAAGCGAATGGGTCATACATGAGGAGCATTCTATTACTTCACTGTCACTATCAAGGGATGGCCAATTTATAATTGTCAACTTGAAAAATGAAGAGATCCACTTGTGGAATCTTAATGTGACCTCAAGTTCGCCACATAAGTTTAGGGGTCACAAACAAGGAAAGTATGTAATTCGTTCATGTTTTGGTGGGTCAGATTCTTTATTTATTGCCAGTGGTAGTGAGGATGCTCAGGTGAGGTTTCTTTAATTGTAATGTTTTTTTAATTGAAAATGCATGCATCATTCATTCTTGTTCATTAAGATATATTTTTCTCATGTATTCTGTTACCATATATTTCTTTAATCCCTTTAAATTGTGTAATAAAGGGTGTCTCGAATATTGCAAGTACTAAAGATTTAAAGTATCTGCACATAGATTTGAGATTATGTAAAGAAGATTAATTGCATAGTTTGTGTAGGCAATAATTATAGCCTACTATAATCTATGTGGCAAAAGCCGATTCGCTCGTCTCCAGTGCCCCCACTAATCTGTCCCTGAGCCAATATGGAGGAGGTAAATTATCGGCGGCTACTAGCCATTAGTGCAAATGATTAAGACATGGGGGAGGCATGCTCGGACACGCCGAGTTTCGACCTCATGTGGCAATCTCCCACGCCTTAATCATCGCACCGCCCAGAGAAGACATAGCCTACTATAATCTAGCTGTATTAGGTGGTTAGCAAAATTATTAAATTCTTAACTCATTAACTCCTCGTCAATGGGGGTTAGCCATCCTCCTCGATCCTTGGATATAGTTATTAGAAGCATGGTGTTGCTTTAACCTTGTATTTTTATTTCCTTCTGTGCATTACTCTAATCTAATTATCATATTAACATTTTGTTTATCATTTATCTGAGCCTCAGTTACTTCATTCTTAACCCTTTTTTTTAAATTGAAGAATAACTTCTATGTGGAATTAGTTCTAATCATGGATTAAAATCTTGAGTCGATTCGCTTGGTATAGGCGAAACATGTCGTTCCAAAATACCAATTTTGCCCCTATTATTGATCCCAATTGATAAAGTCCCTAATCTATTGCTATAGTGTGTAGCAATTAATTAAAAATCTATTTTGTGTTCAAAAATCATTGCTTTTAATATAGTTGGTTAAATTAATGTTTAAGAGCATGAATATAATCAGGAGAACTAGACGAACACATAGGACTTGGTTCCATATCATTCCGAGCTCTCTATGTCCATCTGTCGGTTGGATCTAGAGAGCTCGACATGACATGAAATTAGATCTTATGTGTTTGTCAAGTTCTCTTGATTATATTCATGCCCTCAAATATCAATTTGGCATACTGAGAGTAGTAATTTTTTAAATACGAATCGATTTGACCAAAACCAGTTGATGGACCTAAAGAGTTTGGATGATATTAAATCAAGTTCTATGTGTTCGTCTAGTTTTCTTGATTATATCCATGCTCTCAAATTTAGTACACTATATTGAGAGCATTGAATTTTTCAACACGAATCACATTTTTTAATTATTAAAAAAAAAGTTTTAATCTATCACAAACAATTTTAATCGATTGCTACATTATAACATTTTTTTAATGATTAAAAAATCTGATTGTGTTTAAAAATCATTGCTCTTAATATAGTTTGTCAAATTGATATTTGAGGTTATAGATATAATTAGGAGAACAAGACGAACACATAAGACTTGTTTCATGTCATTCCGAGCTCTTTACGTCCATGAGCTGGTTTTGGCAAAATCCAGGCCAAAATTGGCTGATAAAGCTAGAGAGCTCGGAATGATACAAAACCAGGTCCTATGTGTTCATTTAGTTCTCTTAATTATATTCATGCCCTCAAACATCAATTTGACACACTATATTGAGAGCATTGAAATTTTAATGAATTTTTTAATCGATTGCTATAGTGTAGCAATCGATTAGGGACTTTACTGCATACAATAATTGATTGGATAAAAATGGTATTGGGTACGTAATTTGGTAATTTTGAAATTAGGATATGTGATTTGGGTATTTTGGAAATTTACCTATGATTTGCCGAATTAACTTTTGGCGGCAACTGTTATATGTTATGAATAAAATACTTTCTATGGTCATTTTAATTTTTCTTCCAGATGAAAGGGATAAAGTTGCATTGCATTTAATAGAATGATGAACCATTACAATCACAAGTTAGCAAGACTCATGATGCCCTAATGACATAACACCCCATGAAACTAAACCTATATGCAATCATGTCCTTATAAGTTATAACTATTAACTCTAAATACTTCTCCTCAAGTTGGAACATAGAAATTAACCCATGTTTAGCTTGTTACACAAGCTCAAAAGGGCCCTGCAAATAGTTTGATAAAATTGTTAAAATAGGTAACTATGATGATGAAAATGCAATGTTGGTGCGCTACTAGAGCTCTTTGACGATACCATACCCTTGGTATCCAATTGGTGAGAATCTTTGTAGAAATAATCTTCTTAGCTCCCTCTCAAATTGTAGATATGACATGATATTGATATTTAATTAAGAAGAAACAGATTAGCATTCCAATATCTGCCTGTGAATTGTAGAAAATATCAAGGTAGATAAGCATGTCCATGAGTGTGCTTGAGCTCAGTAGGGGTGGGGTTGTGCCAATTGCGACCTAGGTCAGTTTACCCCAGGTCCAACATGATTTCGTGCATGGTTGGTTCATGTTGGTTCTTGGTTTTGCAACTCAATATAAAATAAAAATGATTAGAAAATAAAAAGTATTTAAATATTTATAGAGGAGAGGCTGGATACATCTTTACCATTTTAAATGAACATATTACATGTAACATAATTAAAAATTTGGAAAGGGGAGTGTTTGAGAACTGCACTTGACCTTTTGGCTTCCTATGAGCTACTCACGTTTCACTTAATTTTATTTTTTACATATTCTCCTAATTTATTAGGTATAATGAGATAATTGTTAATATAGGAGATGACGAATTGTTTAGAACTAAGAGCTTTAAGTATTTAAGATTATTTTTGCAAAAGGATTGTGGGATTGATTGATGTGTTACATAGAATACAAGTAGGATAGTTGAAATGGAGGCGAGCGTCGGGTGTTCCATGTGATTGTAAAGTTTCTTTAAAATTTAAAGGGAAGTTCTACAATATGACAATTAGATCTGTTATATTATATGGAGCTGAATGTTGGGCTATGACTCAAGCACATGAGCAGATGAGTATATTAAGGTGGATGTATGAATAAGATAAGAAATGAGAACATTAGAAAGAAAGTCGGATTTGCATCTATTGAGGGAAAACTCCGAGAGACATGTTTAAGATGATACAAATATGTATTTAGATGCGCAATAAATTCTTCACGACGTGAAACTATGTCAAATATGTACATCAAATGAGTTAGACAAAAAAAACTTAGTTAGCAATTAATAATAAAAAAAAGCTAAGATTTATTTAAATATCGATGATGATATAGTTGATAATAGAGCCCAATAACGTAGAAGGATCCATATAACTGACCCTACCTAGTAGGATAAGATTTGGTTATTGTTGTTGTTATACATATTCACCTAATTTAATCATTACATGGTTTTGCATCAGCTGTTCATCATCAGGATTGTAGAATGTCTTCACTTATCTGATAAAGACTCTCCTACTTCTAGCCAATGGTGAAGATATATGCACACATTTATACACTATTAGTTTAGTCTACTCTTCTAAACCAATACCTAATTGCATATCTTGAATCATGATTCCAACACTATCAAAACAAAATCAATTAGTTGATCTTGTCCCATAGTAACATGGATAATAAATAAATATTGCCCCTGAGGCTTATGATACGATGGTAAGAGGTGGGACGGGCTCCTTAGGCAATAAGAGTTCAAATCTCACCCAGGGCACATTACACCTAGGGAGTTTGAAAAACTTGTGACGCCTGTCGAGATTCATATGCGCTTCCTGATTTATCTTGGTAGTGGGGCTGGATCGTAAGAGTTGGATATTTTGATTAGTTGAATCGCAGGGATAAGTACATATTGATTTGTCCTTTCTGTCATTCTAAAATATTACAAGTTAACAACCATCATAACTACTTTCATGAATAAATTTTTAAGAAGATAGTTAAATATCCAATCTTTTAACATGATAATTAGTTAATCAATTTCTATTGTGTTATTGCTAGTTTGACCCAACTCATTGATCTATTTGTTAAAGCATGTTAATAAGTGAATATGATGCTTTTCTAGATCCTCCAGTTAGTGGAGTTCTATTGCACTTCTTATGAAACAACATATTCATTTCGCTCCATAATTTTATTTTATGTCATATTTTTTTAACAATGAAAATTTTGCATATAGTTTGAGTAGTGCTAGAGACAACCGTGTCACAACCCCAACAGAGGAATAAGATTACTCCGTGATGAGGGAGGCTACAACCTATTGATTTTATTGTTGGTCTTGAAATTGCACCAAACAAAATAAATCACACAAATTAGTTCTTCAGTATATATATATATATATATATATATATATATACACATACATATATATATATATATATTTTTTTTTTTTGTAGTTACAGTTATTTCAAATAATTCGATATTGGTTTTATTCACTAAATAAAGCACTATGATATAAATTATCTTATAATAAATTAAAAATAAATGAATAAATAGGAAGAAGTTTTATTAGTAGCAGAATAAAATTATTCTAAAAGATTGCAGATTTGACAAAATTTCAATATATTTCATTGATAACATTTGTAGGAAGCCTAATATTCAGAGGATTTTTTTCATTCTTTTATATAATAAAGAGTTGTACTTTGAAAAGAAAATCTTCCATACTGATTCAGGTACATAACAATATGCTCCTGTGCTTGAGATCTTGCAGTACTTGTTAACAAAACCCTATCCATTAGTGTTACACAGAAGAAATCAAGTGAACATGCTTAATACAATTAGACCAACTCTTCATAAATAGAATGGGGCTTAATTGTAGATACACAAATGTTTGAGATATCATTGTAAAATGATATAAATATCAAGATAAAGGGAACATGCTTGTGTAAGAACCCTAATAATTTCCCAATTGAAGGTAGTATTAGAGTCAATGCTTATACCCTTCATCCTCTCACGACCAGGAGCAAGAGTATTTGCTCCTTTAGTCTTGTGTAGTCCATGAGACTCATTCCCAATATACTTGTGAGTGCAAAATAGTGTCACTACCAAGGTTTAAAATCTTGTGGCATTAAGGAGTTTTCGTCTTTGATTAGTATAGTGTGGTTTTGGTGCTATACCAATTGACACTCAATATATTGACACGTTTCTAAGATACAATACATTCAAATAAGTTTTTATCCTATAAACCTCATTGATATGATTTATTTGTTAGTGTATGATCATAGGTTTTGATGCATGGGCAAAAAGTTCAAGTTAAGATTGCTTGTGGTTTTGATGTGTGAATTTGAGTCTTGTAGGAGTTGAAGAAATACACATGGAGACACCTAGCATGGCAAGGTCAATGGTTGTCTTATGACTCGAGGCACTTAGAGATCAATGAAGAATGGTGTGGAGCAGTCGAGGGACTGCAGGATAAGGAGCATCAGAGAAGAGTTGAGGGAAATGGACTTTGAAGGCAAAGGTGTGAAGCGAGGAGATGGGGAATTGAGTCCACCTAAAAGACCTGTGACTTAACAAAAAAATGACTTCAAGGCAGGTATAACTCTTGGTGAGTTGAGTATTCAGAGGAAATGTACCTAAGCGAGAGTAGATCTCAGCATAAGCCGTAGAAATGGTCAGAAAGTGTGGCAATCAATTTGTATTGAATACCAATTGAATGATGGATGAATTTGTGGGCTTGGAGACTTTCAAACAGAAGGGATTTCTGTTCTATTTATTTGGTCCAGTCTACATATGAAAATTCAAACCCCAAATGAATATTTTTGGGGTATGAACCAACTCGGGGTTTGATTCAGTTGTTAGAATATAGATTTCTGTCAATTGGTAAGGATGAGTTGATTGGTCAATCGACTCAAGCCAATAAACCAACTAACATAATGTTTTTGTTCGTGGTTGAGTTGTGTGAGTTGAGTTGGGTCTAGGATTTAGGGGTATTTTTGTCTGAGTCTATTGAACACCTATTTAGTTGTTTTTGAGTAGTTTTTGTTAATTAAGAATATTTCCGCCGTCTCCTTTGGGAATGACGAGTTTGCTTTCCTATTTCTTGATATTCTCTGTCGAATTAATAGGTTTTAGAGATTGCTTCAATATTTGTTTGTAAATCAACGGATTCAATAGATTCCGCTACATAAGTTGGTATCAGAGTGAGGTTGATTTTGTGGAATCATGCCACCAAGAAAATAACAACACGTCAACAACACTTTTGATGATATGGAGCAGCGGTTTCGAGAGATGGTTGACAGATGGTTTGATTTGGTTGTGGGGATGATGACAGCGATTTTGGGAACCTAGAATAGAGGAAGTCCTGTCCAATGCAATAACTCAGAGGAGGAAGAAAATGTTTTTGACGAGGAGGCTCCCTATAGGCATCGTAGAGCATCTGATAAATTTGTTTGTGATTTCAGTCTCTGGCTGCAAGATAAGTTTGTCCCCATGTCCGTCTCCAAAACCGAGGCGGTAGGGCTACGAGGTGGATCCTGGAGACCGAAGCGGTAGGACTACGAGGTGGATCCTACTCTGCAGGATCCTCTCGGAGCACGACAAGGTCCGGACGGAATCCAACCTCGACGAACAACCCCTTCGTCAGCGACAATGGAGCTCCGACAATTATGTCTTCGCTGGTGTCTTGGGAATGTCGAATTCGTTTTGTCGTCGTCGCTATGCTTCTTCATTACTGACATCCTTGGACACCACATTTGATGGTCTCGCGGATTCCACTACAAAGATCGCGTCGGTTGTGTCGCTGTATGATGACAATATAGTTGACAAGGCTCCGGGCCTGAAGAACTCGTCATTGGCGAAGTATGAGGATGTTTTTTCTGCCATTTTGTCATGATCTGGTCATGTTTCGACACCTTCGTTTGTGGATCTCCTTCAAAACTTTCGAAAATAAATGCCAGAGTCCAAGGGCAGGAGTGATGGGTGATCTTTGGAGGAGGAGGAACAAAATATCTGAGTTTGATGAGCTGATTTCAGGATTCGGTAGGAACCGCCAGCTGGAAGAACTTACAGAGGGAAAACTACAGCTTCAAATTGGTGACGATGTTGATGAATCAACCAAGTCAAAAGCCACAAACTCTGACCTTGCCTGAAGGGCTACTGAGGAAGCAGTCGCCAAGGCTTATAGCAAGGAAGAGGTAATTGCAGGAGATTTGTTTAACATGCTCAACCACCTCTCAGGCTCTGAGCTGCATATGACCCAAAGGTTAATGGAAGGGGGAAAACAGTTGTTAGTGGAGCAGGTTGGCCCTATCATCCAATCAGAAGAGACCACACGCGAGATTGTTCTAACGTGGGCTAGAGCAACAAAGAAGACACTCACTGCATTTGCTCTTAAAGCATGCTCCTCAGCATTGTTAGCCAATCCTAGGATGAATGCTGCAGACCTCGAACATGTGTTATTGGGATGAAATCTGAGAGGAGATCACGTCATAGAGGCCAAGAATGTCACGGATGCTCACCGGGAACTTCTGAACACAGTGTTGGTATCACAGCATGACTTCAAAAGCGCAGCAATAGGATTAAATGGTTTTCAAGATGCTATTAACAAGATTGTTATGTCTGCAGACAAAAATGATCCAATAGACACCACCAACTACCACTATCGTTCAGCCCCATGCCAGGATTCAACAACAGGCATTGAATATTTATGATGACAAAGGCAAAGCTCCTGTTGCTGTGAATTCAATTGGAGGTGTGGTAGCCAAAGATTTGGACACACTCCTCAAGTTGCTAAAAAGGACATGGGGTGGAGTTTAATGACTTGTAGAGCCCTATTGGTATACGTGGCCCTAATATAGGCACGCATGAAAGAAATACTATAAGAGTTCACACTAATGCAGGCTTGTACACTTCTTTATTTGTTCCTGAAGCTCCTTGGTTAGACGTCAACTCGAGTTATGATGGATTAGGAACAAAACTAATAACTTCCGTTATGTCAATTGGTATTTTTCCCGAAGAGTTACCAGATGAATTGCTTCCTTTACATGATATTCAACATTATATTGATTTGGAGTTAAGAGTGACTCGCGAACATATCGCATTTCTGAATGAGCCCGCATGGGCCCAAGGAATTGTTGATACAATTGATTCTTTTCCATGGTGATTCTTATGATGGGATAAACCACAGGCTCAGAATTTTTTTATCCTTTTTTGTTATTATTTTTATTATGTTTTCGGTCTAGGGTTTAGGGGTATTTCTTTCTTTCGCTGGGTTAGGGTTTGAGTCTATTTAAACTTCCGTTTAGTTGTTTTTGAGTAATTTTTGTTGATTAAGAACATTTTTGTCGTCTCGTTTGGGAATGATGAGTTTACTTTCGTATTTTCTGGTACTCTTCCATTGAATCAATAGGTTTTAGAAGATTATTTTCGGTATTCGTGCGCGAATCAACAGATTCAATAGTTTCCGCTACGTCAAATATGCTACTAATTGCATGATTGATATTATTGGATTTCATAATATGTTGTCAACTGATGCTTTGTGAAGCATTTTTAAGGTTAAAAAATGGGAATGTTTCCATCAGAAGAAAGTCAACTTGTTTGTTGATGAAAGTTTAGAAGAAAAAACTATGCAGTTTAGTGATATAGTAAGGTTAAAAACTATGTGGAGTGGTACTAGGGTAACCTTGTCTATATGATGGAGCATATTTTGTTGACACCAAGGCACAACGCCAGAGATCCATAGATATACTTAGCTGCATTAGGGCGTCCTCAAGATGCAGTCTTCCTGTTTGGAGAAATACAGATTTGTTCGATTGTGTTGTGAGAGTAGATGAGTAGATCTTGGAAGATTATCTTTTACAAATTTAATGTCTTCTTATCTAGCAGTAAAATTGCCACTTTTTTGCTCCATTTCTATCATTGGTGGAATGTGCTTCAATCTTGTTTATCCTGACGTAAAATTATTTGTTAAGTTTATATATGTTCCCACAACATGAAACAGACGTCGTTCCATTGGACAAACTTAGGTATTGTTTTTAAATATCCTAAAAATCTCTTCTAGTAATTGTCCAATCTAACCAAAGATGATTCATTTTTCAGTTAGTTATTGGGCTTCATTATCGTGGTAGGATGACTGATTTTCCTGTCCAAATGCAAAATATGGTGCAAGTGATAGCCATCCTATAATTGTTTGATTTGCGGTTTTTAAGAAAGTGGAAATGCAACTTGGAAATTTTCTGTGAATATTTCTTCAGGCCAAAATTGAAGGGGAAGAAAACTAGTAGTGTCAATGCTCAGATATAATTTGAACTAATGCAACTTTTGAAGTTTTGATTAAGAACTTGTTAATTTGTACGAGTTATTTTACTGTCAATTGCAAACATTTACATGTTTTTTCCTCGTTTTGTTGACCTATGATTTTTTTATGCAGATCTATATTTGGCAGAGGCACAAAGAAATGCCAATAAAAATCCTAAGTGGCCATTCGATGACAGTAAACTGCGTGAGCTGGAACCCCACCAGACCTAATATGCTAGCATCAGCAAGCGATGACCGAACAGTTCGCATATGGTTAGCTAAACAAAACAACAAAGGTCTCTCATACCGAGTGACCTAGATTTTTTGTTTGTTATTTTTCTAGAATCTGTATATTCTTGTAAATGATGAGGGTAAGTATGAGTCTTCATTTTGACATTGCTGTGGCCTGCCTTTCCAATAATCGGAGTTTCCATCAAAGAAATGCTCGTTTGTACAATGTGATCATTGTCGTCTGCCTGCATACATCTTTTTCTTGTCACAGGGTGAACATCATCTTAGTCTATTTATTTGGGAAGGATACTCTACAATCAATTGCAAGTTTTGTAGTTGTTAACAGCTCCATATAGCAGCAGCAGTATTGATTTACTAGCCTGTTGTTGTTTGAACTTGGTTCATAATTGGCTTAAGGAATTGTTATTATTTGTACTTATGATTTGAAGATTGCTGAAATTATATAGTACACCTCACGGTTTTGACCAGTGTGAGAGGCTTCGAGCCTTTGGACCTCTTTTTAGTCTCATGCCTACTTGCTTTCGGCTTCATGTTAAAACCTTTTAGAAATTTATAAAAGCATGCATTCTTTATTTTTTGGGGTGAACTTTAAATTTTTGGGTCAACAACCTGCATTCTTTATTGAGTAAAAATGATCATGCTTGCACCCACGTCCCTGTCAATCGTCCCTGTCAATCATGGTGGTTGGGAGGTAAGATAGATGGGAGGGTGAGTTATAGGGATTTTTATCTCATTAGCCCCAAGATTTGATTCTTCGCTTATTCACTTCTCATCTCAGATAAGCTTGTGGGGGTGCATGCATTGGAGCGATGGACATGGTGGTGCAATTGATGCCCAAGTTTTGATATTTATTTGATCAATATATTTTATGGGAGTCATTTATCAAGTAATTCGGTCATTAAGTCAGTGTAAAGTCTAAACAATGGATGTTTGACAATTGGTGCGAAGTTCAAATAAATCAAATATGACCATTTACTTGATAGTTTATAAGAAGTCTAAATATGTGAAAAATGATAAGATGCTTGACAGTTGGTGAGAACTTCAAGCATGTCAAGAGGGATAGATCAAGATTGATTGGATGTTTAATAAGTACTAGGCAGGAGTACTAGGGACAGATGTCTAAGAAATATAAAGTCCTAGTAGGTTGAGAGAATTAGAGGTTAAGCAAGGGAGAATTCTAGATAGATCAAGATTGATTAGATGTTTGACAGGGATTGAAACCTTAACAAAGGAAAGTCCTAGCACTCATACATGGTTGATTGAGTTTGAGGTTTCGAGCAACCAAAATAAGTGTTTTGGTCGACTAGATCTTTCGGTCGATGGAACTAGCTGGTTTGGTCAACTTATGCACAAGATTATCATTATCTATTTGGTCCAGGCTAGTCAAGGCTGACTGAATGTCTAGCAAGGGCCAGACAGATCAAGAGTAATCATATGTCTAGAAAAGGTTATCAATAATTTCACAAACATATAAAATGATGAACTTTAGCATACTAGATTAGGACATATAGGACAAGAATAAATACGTTAGCTAAAAAGGGTTTGCTTGACACTCATGCTAAAATTAACTTATTTATACATGAACATTATCTTGCTAAAAAAGTAACTAGGAAACTATTTAGTAAATCTATTAGAGTTGAATCACCATTGCAATTAATTCATTCAGATATTTATGGTCAAAAAAATTTGAAAGCTATGTTGGTGCTGGAAGCACTAGGTAATCAAACTTTTGTTTTGATATTAGTAAAGTTTCAAAGTTAAAGGTGGTTGTGATCTAACAAGGTTGCCTAAGTGTGCAAGAAAGACCTAGTTGAGGCTAGGCAAAAAAATCTTGGTCAAGTGGATTGGGCATGCAGTCCCCGTCTTGGGCAACGAAGTCCTTGTCAAGTGGATTGAGCACTAAGTCATAGTCAAGGGGATTAGGCAAGATGTCCTAGTCAAAGTGATTGGGCAACGAAGTCTTAGTCATATAGACTGTGCCGAAGATTGACAG
>JBBPFP010000044.1:6071007-6088874 GCA_037974795.1 Kaempferia galanga | reverse complement strand
GAGTGAGTTGTCTTATCTACTATTTGAATGCACCATTATTATTATAATTAGGGGTACAAGAGGACCTCGAAAAACAACTAATAGACAACAATTATTTGCTTCTCTACGCTTATTCTTAAGCTTTTGGTGCTCAAATCTAGTAATATCTTCCTTGTGCTGATATTTCATATTTGTAAGAAAATATTTTATACAAGGTTTCTCTACCTCTCTGAGAGGGGGTTTTTCCCATAGTAGAAATTTTAGACTCAGTCGGGGAGTAGTACTTGGTAACTGAACCATGTTATATATCTAAGACGTTGACAAAGTGATTTTGTGTTCATTTCTTATATTTCAATTTTGCATACCTTAAACTTGATGTTTTAGTTTTGATAATGAATTGTAATCTCGGAATTTTTATCTTTTTTAGTTGAAATTAGGTATTCAGCTTATGTTGATTAACCATGAAGATGACCAGTCAGGCTCCATGAAAGTTTCTCATAGGCCGCTAAGCTAAATCGGGATACACTATCAGGGGGCTCATCAGCCTAATATTCTTAGGTTAATCTTCCATTAAGAAAAATTCATCTGTTAGTTTGTCAAGTCAGGATTTTTATCTTTGAACAATAATATTGTATATAATTTATTTAATTATGTGGGGGTAAATTAATTACTTAGTGGTTGGTGGGAAACCTTCAAGTTATTTCATTCCGTGGGACCACTGCTAGAGGGCTGTAACAATTTACCTTTAGTTATTCATTTCACTATTTTAAAGGAGTGATCCTTGTAAACATCTTAAGGTTAGGATTGTAATAGGATTGCCCTATTATTTCTTATGAAGAATTGATTTCATGTACAATATTTGAAGATGTTAGTATGCTTATTCTTTTTCATTTATATTTTTTTATATATACTTATATTTTTGACATTGACAAACAGATACAAATACCCTTGAGTAACTAAGGATTTGAATTACTTATCATTTGTATGAGAATTTACATTTATAGGTACTGTCTATTTAATTACCCCTCCCTCTCTTTAGTTGAACAACCAACTCATTGCTCCGGCTATAGTAGAGTAGAAGAGAGCTAAGTTATTATCTAGGTATTCATAGATTAATCCTTGGTTACAGTGCGTGGATTTGTAAGATTTTTTTTCCTAAGTAGGGTGCATAACTATGAATTAAATTATAAATATTTTTCTATTTATTCTGATAGTTGATGAAAAAAATCATGGAGCCAAACCTAGCCCCAGATTCATTCATATTTTTTTTAATCAAGCAGGTCATTCTTTTGATATCTTATGACTAGTTAGTATCCGTTGTGCAATTTATATATATTTTGGTGCTTAAATATGTTTTGATAATAACATATTTGAGTACTGGAATAAAAACTGGTGCGCAAATTTTTAATAAGAAATCATCGTAAAAAAGCAGTAAGATTAATACTAAATATACCCCGGTAATAGGTTAGACCTCTAATAAATAATAAGAAATTTAATATTCTAATTTCAACTGTAGTGTAGGAAAATTTTCGTCTAGTGAGAAAATGATCTAAGAATACTAGCTAGCCGTTTAAATGAACCACTATTATTATTTCTCGATTTATTCTGATTGGTGAGAAATTTTCATGGAATCAAGTCACTCATACCTAAGATTAGTCCGTTAGAAAATTTGAATACCTGAATTACTATAAAAAAAAATTAAGAATACTAAATATATATTATCCCGAGTAATGGTACAATGAGTATATCCTCCGACTAATAACTAAGGGATCTAAAATTTGAATCTTAATTGTGATGAACTGTAAGAGATTTTTTCTCCAATAAAAAACGAGCTTAAAAGTGTCTCAGTCTGAATATCTAATACCAACTAAAAAAAAATAAAAATACATATTATGACTATTTAAAATTTATTATATAATTTACTTTAACTGTGTAACGCATATTTGATTTCAATCATAGTTGGGTCAAAATATGATTAAGTGATTATAATGTGTAAATTTTTAATAAATCAGCAAAATGATCATAGTAAATATTAAGATTATTATATACAATTCTAGTCACAAATGAAGGAAGAGAAAGTAATAAAAAAAAAAAAATCAAATTTTAGCCAAGATTTAATGCAAGCTATTTTCTTTAAAAAAATGTTGAGTGTGAAAACAAGGGATTTTTTTTCTAAAAATCTTATACATCTTATCATTGCTTAGCACCTACAAAAATTATATTCAATTATGTTTTCAAGAAATCTTTCTATGTCAAAATCTATTTTTCATATACTTAAAAAATCATATCTTACAGGATGCACATTACTGGTATATATACATTCAAGTGTTTTTAAAATTTTATTTTTGTTTGTCAAGGTCTGTGAGTATTTTGTCGAAGAGAAGGGGGGTCGTGAGCTCCTTGACGCGAGCAGACCAGGCCACCATGGGCCTGAAAGAACATTGTGGGCTCGCTTGGGCCGTCCAACTCTTCAAGATTCCTATTAAAGCCCTGCCCTGCTTGACTCCTCCCTTCGCGGCGGTATGTTCGCGATTCGGGGTTCATGGTGGCGGCCGGTAGGTTCGCGGAGCAGGACACGAGGGTGCTACTTCGCCTATATCATGGCCGCCGCCGCTTCGCGGAACCCCGGTCCTCCTGCGCCATTCTCGACTGGATCCCTCAGTCCTACAGTCAAGAGGGTGGGCACCCACAACGGCAGCTTCCACTGCGATGAGGCCCTGGGATGCTTCTTAATCCGTCTCACCGACAAGTTCTCCGGTGCCGAGATCGTCCGAACCAGAGACCCCCAGGCAAGCAATTTGTTTCCTTTGTCCATGTTCTTAGTTTGGAAAAGACGACCATTTGTAGAACAGTATTTTTTTTTTTTTTGTCTTTGAATGTTTTTGTGAGAAAGGTTGCCTTTTCCTTATCCTCTTAGAAAAAGTTCAAAAGAAAGGAACTAAAATGGCGAACAAAAGAAAATCTATGTTGTGCATAAATCATGCTATGGTGCAACTTTACGTATCACTAGTAGCTTAATGTGGTTTCCTAGTGGACGGTTTTCACTAGGACTGATAACATGGATGACAAGATTTTGCATGTCAGTGTGCGTTATGAGTCTGCACCTTGATATTTCCAGAGTTTGAAAAATCTGAGAGAATGGTAGACCCTAGATATAAAATGCTACATAAGATACTTTTATAATTTTTCATAAACTTTATTTTTGTGTCCATGTAAACAGTGTGATCTTCTAAAAATAAACTCGAGTCAATCAGTCCAGGTTGTAACAAGAGAGCTTACTGTAGAATAATGAATTAAACAATTAGATCGTTCAAATAATGTTAATATAAGAAAATTGTCACCTGTTAGTGTATTTGGATATCAAAATCTAGCTTACATTTATATATCCTCTTCTTCTGGTGAACACATCTAAGATTAAAATCAAAATACATTTGGAAACATGTCAAATGGGAATTAATGTTTGGAATGACATCATCCTAACATTTTCTTAAAGAGCTTGGATTTTATGCCATTTAGAAGGTTAACTATGGAATGGACAATGACATTCAATTAGTGACATTTATTATGGATAGGCTATATGCTATACAATCTAATTTCTTTTTTTATCAATTGTCTTTTATTAAAGATATGGAAAAAGAATTTTTTGTTTTTTCTTTAAAGATTATGATAAAATACTTCTCCTTGTATGTAAAAGAGTTAAATGAGGCTAATTTTGATAAGATTAATTTTATGCTCATGAGATTCATTTGCTTCTAAGCTGGTGATTAATTGTGTATGGAATTATCAAATCATTAAGTGATATATGGATACATGGTATCACTTTCTTATTAGTGTGCTTTTCTCTTTCTTTTACTCTTCTCCTCCTAATGAGGCGAGATAAAGATTGTGATGATATATTGATTAAAATTGCTAACAATCTAACATGTGGTTTGATTCCTTTAACTAGTGGTGTTAAATGGGTCAAACTGTGTGAGACATGGCGTGACCCGACACAAACGTGGCTTGCTAAAGATCGAGCCATGCTGTGCTAGGTTTAAGTTATTCTATGAGTTGGAATGGGCAGTTGCTACTAAGGATCCCCTGTGTTTGGACTCTGTTGATAAACTTTTGGTGGCTTAAAATACCATGAAAAATTTAAAATAATGGCTAGTTTAGGCTATTTGGTTAAATTAGGCCTAAACCAAATTAACCCCCCAAAATTTTAAAAAGTTCGTATGTTTTCCAATAAAAAAAATCCAATACCACCCCTCATTCTCCATTCAAACAACTCATTCTCATTTTCATTCTCTTAACTTACATTTTCTCAATTCTCAATCATATACACTTAATCAATTTAATCCCCTCATTAATCTCTTTATTTTTTTTAGTATTGTGTTATTTATTTTATTATAATCTCCCTCTCAAATTCTCATAATTCCTCATGGGTACCTTCACCTCAACAGTGTATCTTTTCACATCACGATAGCATTTTAATTTTAAAATTTTACATCACATAGATAATTAATATATATATTTAAAAACATTATATTAGGATATAATGAAAGATCATGGTGCTTGGGGCCCCTGACTCTAGAGTTGGAAATATTAGATCCTTTTGGGTTTATAGGCACCAATTTCAACCTTTTTGTATCTATGTCTATGGAGATCTAATGAGTCCACCTAATTTATGGATGAGGTTCCTCTAAAGTTGATACTTATGTTGGCTCATGGGCAAGGCTCAAAAGTAATTACCATTAACAAGTCCACCATCGACCTTCACCTCATCCTTGAGTCGAAGAAGTGGTGACAATTGCTGAAGTAGGAGGTGAGCTTCAGGGCACTCACACAAATAAGATAGGACGAGAGTGTCATCAATAGCCTTAACTGTGGTCATGTCATAGTTAGATTTGAGATCATTTCAACATTGTGTCTAAAGATTATGAAGAAATGGTCATTTGCAAGAATTGTAATAAAATTTATATGTGCAAATCTTATGATGGAACTTACCACCTTAGCCACATAAGGTCATACAACACTAAAATAATGAATATTCAGGTGACTCAGCATGCAATTTTTGAATTTTCAAATTAGTAATTGTTAAAAAATCTCATAAAATTTATTGATCAAGTCACCATTTTCATTGGTTGACTTGAGCAACTTTGAATATTTTGTGGAAACTTATCTTCAACCTTAATTCTAGAAACACACTGAATTAAGACAATAAAATATTTAATGATACACGAAAGTTTAAATGATAATTTTCATCTTATATATATAACTTTTATTGTTTGGAGTAGTAATCATAACACATAATTATATAAAATAACTCATGAGTCAACTAACCAGTCGATTTGAATTTGGAAACACAATTGACTCAATCATCAACTCAAACCACTTCTAAGGATGAGCTCGTGCTTAAGCTTACTCTCATCAATAACTCTTTATACACATATGCACTCTCGACTTTAACTTCACCCAAAGTTACATGTGAAGAGGAGTCCCCTTTGGGACTTCAAATGCTAAGAAATCTTGCGTCTGGGTAAGGGTGAGCATTTGGTTAAAATCGAACCGAATTTATTAAAACTGAACTAATCGAATATTTTTTTGACCAATCGGAATGACTATTTTGACTATTAAAACTGAAACAAACTAAATCAATAAAAAAATCAGTTCATTTATAAAAGACAATTTAAAACATATTAAAGTTTTTTAATAAAAACTTAATCGGTTTAATAAAAAAATTAAAAGACCTTAATATTTTTGTATTTTTAATAAAAATCTGTTTAATCTGTTTTTAGAATTCATAATCAAAACTGAACCGTTGATATTTTTAAGAAAAAACCAAATCTCTAAAATGGACCAATGAAATTTCCAAATTAGTTTGGTTTGGTCGGTTATTTTGGTTGAACCAAAATTTTGCTCACGTCTACCTTTGGGTCATCCTCGTTTGCCAAGCATTGGTCATTCCCAACTGGTGAATTCTCGACCTGCGACCTACTAGGGCATCAATCTACCAAGCATCTAGTCACCATTGAACCCATGAGTTTTTGTTAGAAATTCTTTTCATTTTGTCATTTGTTATTATACTATTTCTTAATATCACTTGTTGAAAAGTTAAGGAAGCAGAGAATAGATGAGTCCGTTGAATGGCTTTTGTGATGCTGCAATGCTTATGATCTACTTAAAGTAAAATATTTTGTATTTGGCAGAGAATTAGTTCCAAGTACAAACATGTAAAAGAAAATATTAAAAACTATATGGATAACTGGAATTTGTTAATATGCTTCTTTAGTTGGTTATTCTAATTTCATTGCCCACCACATGCATGAATTATAGAATTTGCATTCTTATTTTATTTGATAAATTTTGTCATCATGGACAGTCATTTGCTACTGAACTCCATATCTCATTGTTACACTTGTATTCAAATAATTTGCAACGTTCACTATGACTATGACAGCTAAATGAAAAAAATCCAAATGAAATGGCATACACATTCTTACTTTTTTGTTTGACATTATGTTCCATTTCATTGCCAATAAGCCCTGCTTGTTGAGTAAACTAATACTTTTTTTTTTTCAAAAACCAATGTGCAGCTCCTTGAAACCCTAGATGCTGTGCTTGATGTTGGCGGTGTGTATGATCCTAGCCAAGACCATTATGATCATCATCAAAAAGGATTTGGTGAAATTTTTGGCTATGGGTTCAACACCAAGCTTAGCAGTGCTGGGCTTGTCTACAAGGTATTGAATTAAGTCTTCATGACAGATGTTTTTTATTTTATAGATTAAGAACTTATCCTTTATGCTCTATTAGAGAAGAATTCTGTTTTCAGCTTTCTATCCATGTTTCAGCACCTCTACCTTGGGCTAATACAGCCTATTCTGCTGTTTTTAGTATATATTCAGCTAACATGTCATGTTTATATTATCATAAGGATACTTGTCTCAGAGATTTTGAGACAAGATCTTTAACTGTTTTGATTTGGCATTTTAAGGGCTTACCAAGAGGGGAAGGCATTCTTTTATTTTAGTTTACTTTACTTTAGAATCCTGATGGCCAGTATAATAAATTAATTGTGTTAAGAGGTTCTGGAAATCTGTGGGAGGTCAGAACATTCAACATGTTCTTCATTCTTCGTGCAAAAGGAACATAAAAAAATCTCAGGATAATCTTACTTCAACACTTCGGGTGTATTCCTTACGTGGGAAGGAAAACCTAGAGGGAAATATGGTGATAGAAATATTTTTCCAGTTATAGTGAAACCTAGAGGGAAATATGGTGGTAGAAATATTTTTCCAGCCGTAGTTTCCTTCCATCCTCTTTGAAGGATAGACTTCTTTGAAGGATAAAAGGGAGGGAAGAAAAAGATTGGAGATTTTTTTTTTCTTCTAATTTTTGTTTATATTGCTTCTTTGGGATTTAGGTAGAAACAATGCAAGGTCAAATCTAATCTTAAAAAAATAAAAAAATAAAATCAGTTTAAATCTATTTTTAGTTTACTTTTTTTACTGTCTTAATGAATAAGGTTTTGAAATTTAAGTTTCTCTTTGCATTTTCTTTTCTTCTAATGAAATCAATGAATGTTTTTCTTTTTGCCAATGTATAGTTATTCCTATTCTCTTTCTTTTCTGAACTATTTTCTTGCCATGTAGAAAACAAGGACTTAAACCATTTAGCTACAGGTGTTTTTTTTGTCCAACTTTGACAGTGGGACCAAGAGAACCACAAAATGACTAAGTATCCTTACATGGTCGAATAGGCTAGTCAAATACTGACGGAGGATGGAGCAGGACTGAGGATCCAATTCCTTAATTAAGTTACTTGAGCTGATTGTGCCTCTATAAAATCCTCAATAAACTAATGCTTTCCTTTTTCTCTTTTTAAATGAAGGAAAACAATTTGTGATATCGAAGTAGTACCTTGAGAGAAATATTGGTTAGTTTCTTTTTTAGTCAATTTTGGTCCTTGCTAGCTCGAAACAATAAAATAATGATTGCATGGCTAAATCTCAACTATAATTGTAGTGATATTCTCATCTTTTAAAGTTGATTGTTTATATTGAAAGACATTGTCATCTCTATAAATTATGATCAGTGAGTGTTTTGTGAGGGAATATATTGTATTGCTGATTGAATAACAGAAGAAGATTCCCTCATGGTGTAAATTTTCACTTACTGGGAGGTACCATACTTTTTGATAGTAAAAACAAGTCAATCATGAAATTCAACAAATTTTATATATTTATTTATGTGTCTTTTACTATCAGTATAACAAAATCATATAAAACAAAAGATCAAATGAACAAAATAGAAGTACATCAAAATAAAAACCAAATCAAGAATGAGCGGGTTGATCAAGATATCTGAATAACTTTATGTACTAGCAGAAGCTAACTATGAGTTGAAAAGGATGCTTGTGGCTGCAAAACTAGAGGTTAAGGAAAGCAAATAGTTAGTGTATGTGCGTGTGTAATAGCAAAAGGTGATTATGCTCACCTTAGGTTCCCCTCATAGCCCATCCCTGGATTACGTGAAGGGAGGTAAATCACGGGGTCGGCTTATAACCGATCGCTAAGTGGCCAAGAGGTGGGAGGAGTTTTTTCCCAACGGTATGTGCCTGCTAAATCAGTAAAAGCTTGACAAATCAGTAAATTCACTAAGAAGTGAATCACTAGAGACAATATCCTCAAACGGTAATAAATTGGCTAAAAGCCCACTCACCGATGGTATATAATAATATAGTGCTATCGCACAAATAAATACTGCCTGCGGGCAACTCCTCACTACCAATTACCTTATGTGGGTAGTCAAATACTCTCGTATAAGATTAGGCTCAGAGTTTTTGCCTTTTAGTTTTCATTTACACCATTTAACATCTTTATTATTTTACTTTAATTCTTTTTACTATAGTTATTTTATTTTGATTTCACATCTTATTGTTTAACTCTAAATTAACTTTTGAACTTAAATTAATCTACAGATATTAGTTATATAACATGAAAAATATAAGTTTCTATATCTAGAACATAAGTAGGATGGAAGGCTGAGTATTCTAACGTGAAGTGTCTATAAAAGAGTAATTTAGAATAATCTATTTTTAGTTTTTAAAACAACCCTTCCCATCTTAATTCTCATATGGAGCTCATATAAACATGAAATAACATCAATTATTTACTCCTAATAATTTTATTTTAAAACCTGTTTTACTATTTTTAAATATTATTTTAATCTCCTTTTTGGAAACAATTATACAAGCATATATTATCTAATTTTGATCTATTTATTTATGCACAAGAAAATATATATGGAGGCCAAAGGATACATTTATCCACATTTATGCACAATTAAAAATTCTGAGTGTCAATAAATCACTATTCTCCACTTGAATTCGTATTCTACAAATACAATATGTAAATAACTTAGAAATCAAGATAAATATCCAATAATGATAATAACATGAGACTCATCAACTCTTGATCCGTTACCTCAATATAATCCCAATTCCTACATGACACTTTTTACGTCGAATAACAAATTTATTTATTCATTTTCAATTCTAGATACGTCAACAAAATGAAATTCTAATAAAATAAAATATTTACCTTTTCCATCAATCAATAAAACAGGGTAGATGTTTCACCGATACGGATCTGTTGGCAAATTGAACCTATGAAACAAATTCGTAATTAGTTCAAATTAATCCATTATTTTTCGATATTAACATATTATTAATTTTCCAATTCGTACCTTTAATTGATTGTCATACAAATAACAATCTCGTGGAATGAGAATACTGGGAGGTCTGGAAATGAGGAAAACGTCCTCCACTCCTTGATTCAGGCAAAATGAGGGCTGGTGTCTCTTCATCTTGGTTCCTACGGCTCTGGCAACTGATGGCAGCAGTTGCTGGAAAAAATAAGAGGAAGAAAGAAAGATGCTGCTGCTGCTGTGTTACTGGAGAAAAAGGAAAAAGACAGGAAAATACTGCTGCTGTTGTGTTGCTGCTGAAGAGCAAGAAGAAAGGAAATAAAAATTGTTTGCTATTGCTGGAACAGGAAAAAGGAAGATGCCTTCTGCAGGAGAAATCTGTTGCTGCTTGGGTTGCTGAAAAAAGGGCAGCAGAGAAGAGGCAGGCTGCTACTGGTCTTGGTTGAATGAAGGTTGATTCTGGAAGGGAGAAAGAAGAGGGGAATAAGAAGGGGAAAGAAAGTTGGAGCTTGCTTGCTGGAAATAACACAGAAGAAGGATGCTGGGTCAGTGAAGAGGGAAGGGAGCAGAACTTTTTCCCTCTTCGCTGTGGGCCTCAGCTAGCTCGGGTGGGCTATGGCAATAGCCTTTGCTAGCTCCGGCTGTTATTTCAGCGATGCTGGGAGAGTGATGAAAGGAAAAAGGGGGCTGCTGCTAGTATTCCTGTTGCTGGATAAGGGAAGGAGAAAGGCTGCTGTTGTGGGCTGGAAGAAGAGGAAGAGGGAGGAGCTGCAGATTGTGGATACTGGTTCTGGGAGAAATGTTGATGCTGTTGCTGGGAGAAGAAGGGAAGAAGAGAATAAGAGGAGAAAGGAGGAAGAGAAGATGCGAGGCTGGCACACGCCGGTAGGGAGAAAGCATGGGAGAAAAGAAAAAGAGAGGAGAGAAAAATTCCTTCATTCATTTTAAATTGATTGAACAGGGTTAACCCATTTAAAATTTAGTTCGGCTGAAAATTGGCCAAAACAAACCCCAATTGACTCTAGTTTGAACCCATGTAATGTTAATCCACCTACCCGATGGTTTCAATCCAAATCCAATCCAATCCGACTTCAACTTGATGCTCAAAATCTATGCTTAACCATTCATTTTGTTGATTAAAATTTTAGAAAACATTAAATTTGATATTTTACCAGTTGCATTATTATTATTATTTTAATTATTTGATTTTTTTCTTTATTAAAAATCAATATTTAACATTCTCATCTTTTGGTTTTTGTTCATATTGAAAGATATTTTATCTCTAAAAATCACGATTCATGAGTTTCCTGTGATAGAATATACTGCCACTTCTTTGTATGGTGGATTGAATGATAATTCAATATTTCCTCTTCATCTAATTAAATCTTTTCCCAACTTTCTTCAAAGATAGAATATACCAATGTCATTCCCTGTTGCAGCACTATGGAAAGGAGATAATTGCCAAGGAACTTCAGCTTCATGTGGGGCATGAAAACGTACAACGATTATACCTTGCTGTTTACAAAAGCTTTATTGAGGTGAACTTTGCCTATTGCTTAAGTTTTCTATTTTGCTCATTAATTTTGAGACAACTTTACCACTAGGGGATGCTATCAATTTGATTAAATCTGCATAAGATTGCCACTCATGTTTCTGCTTCAGCAAAATCAAACTGGTTTTAGCATGGCATCATGAGCTACTACATTTGTACTAAGCATTTTAAATTTTCATTTTTTGTCTGGAGACATTGGAGATATTGACGCTCTCTTTATTATCTGCCAGAGTTACTATATTGCGTATTGTGCTGTAATTCTGTGGATAACGAATAAAAATGTTTTTATCTTTTTTTGGTGGATATTCTTTGCAAGTGTCTCTCTTTCGAACAACTGTGTATATTTAATCATTGAATGAAGATGTAAATATACATTTAATTGAGTCAAACAATACTAAACTCTTAAAGAGTAATTTCATTCTTTAAATATATGGTTGTTGAGAGTGAGTTCCTTGACCCAACTTTCTGGAGTGGAGGGAATGAGGTATATGACATTCTCGTCCCCTCATTTACTCAATAAGTAATGTTACAAAAGGGAGGACAATCCATTCTCTGAAATCAATTTGTCCCTAAATGGCTTTTGCCAAAGTTGAGCGGCTTATATGGAATCCAATGGGGAAAAAAAAACTGTTTACCACTTAAGAGCAGTGCAGGCAAGTTCAAATGAAGGTATGGGCACTGGTAAGGGTGGTAAGGGAGGCCATAAGTGAGAGTGAGTTCCATTCCCTTTCTCTCTTTCCCTTACCCAAGTGAACATTTTTTCCCTCCTTTACCCACCTCTTCCTCTCCTGCTCTTCTCTCCTTCCCATCCTTTTGTAAATTGGTATCGTAATCCCTACCTTATTTGTTGGTTGGTGATCCCTACTCCTAGTTATCCATATTTCATCCTTATAAGTTTGATTAGTTGTGGAAGTCATTGATCATGATATGTTATGGTGGTTTTGAGAGGGAGTGGATGTTGCCAACTGTTAAACACTAGAAAGTAACCTAAACAAATGTTAGTTCCCTGTATTGTTTGCATAACTGAGCAACCTACTATGTTAAGCTTGGACAATTCTGTACCATAACTGAGCAACCTACTATGTTAAGCTTGGACAATCCTGTATCTGTTTTAATTTTTTGTTGATGCTTTGTTCAAATAGATTTGAAAAATTGTACCAACTCCTTCAACAATTAGATCTGATGCGGTCAATGGGTTGTGTCACACACAAAAAACCATTTTGAAAAATAATATCTCCATACTATGTTCTATTCGTAGCTTACGTGTTTAACTTTTTTGATTCACTGATTGTTTCATGTCATTAATTGAGATAGTTTCATTCCTTAGTACATCAGTACATGTCTTAAGGGTCTTAGGCTCTTTATCTTTATTTTGTTGATCTGGTCTTTGTGGTTTATGCATATGTAATGTTTCAACTGTTTATACAATTATTTGTATTCGTTGTTGCATACCTTTGTCAGGCAATTGATGCTGTTGATAATGGGATCAATGAATATGACACTGATCAACCTCCAAAATATGTGAACAATACGCATTTGTCCTCAAGAGTTGGTCGGCTAAATTTAGACTGGATGGATCCTGATCAATCTTCTGATAAGGAAAATGCAGCTTTTCAGCAGGCAATGATGCTCGCTGGTGGAGAATTCTTGGATGTAAGTTTTTTTTTTCCATCTTCCTATGTTGGCAAAGAACTGTTTGTTTCATCTTCCTGGATACTTCTATTCATGCTATTTGACGATTTGTGTTTTTTTTACTACTATCAGATGTACAGAAGGCTGACATTTTTTATCCATCTCTTCATATGTTGGCAGAGTCTAAGGTTTCATGCTAGATCATGGATACCTGCGAGATCCATAGTTGCTGAATGTATAGCTTCAAGAGGAAATGTTGATCCTAGTGGTGAAATTATGGTTTTGGATAGATTTTGCCCTGTAAGTGTTAAGTAGTTCAATTATTGTGCCAAATTTGTAGCTTGTAGTTTCTCTAGAGTTAATTTTCTATTAATTTATACCTATTAGTTTAATTACTATCGTTTCTTATTCATGCCAAATTTTCTAACCTCAATTAATTTAAATCTATTAATGTTCGTTTTAAAGTTTTCAATTTTCTACTCACGTTTTTGGCAATCTGTGAATGGTTGGTCATGCATCTGGCCTACCTTGGGCGGTACATTGTCATCTTTTGGAATGTGTGGTGGTTCCAGTGTCCCATGTCCTGAAGAATGATACTTCAGCTATTGCTTACTAGAATTTTTTTTTAGACCTTTGAAAAGTTTTTTATCTCTGTCCTGTGAGTCTTATGTCTCGACATATCTAACTACGAGTGACTTGTCTTAGTTTTCTAGGTCATCTCTTAGGAATCTACATCCAGTTTGGGATGCAACATTAATGAATTTTGCAGTAGCTACCATCTGGTGTTTGTTAGGGAACATATAACAAGTTCATCTTTGTTATTAAATTCCATAACAAATAATCACCACCTCTTTAATGAATTATGTTGGGTTCGTTGGCGGCGTAAGGTGAATACCTGGTACTAACTAAAAATAAAAATAAATATTGGGACCGCTATGAGCAATAAATGACGTGGATAATGTTGTAGATAGTTCGTTAAAGGATGAAGTGATAGAAGTAGTTAGAAAAGAGGATAGAATTATAGCTCTCAAGATAATAGTGACAAAAGAAACTATGAACATAATTAGCATATATGCACCTCAAATAGAATTAGATGAAATTATCATATCAAGGTTTTAGGACGACCTAAATGAAGTATTATAAAATATTCCGTCAAATGAAATCATTTTGATAGGAGGTGATTTAAATGAGCATGTTAGAGTGAAAAATGAGGAATATGAGAGGGTACATAGGGTTATGGGTTTGGAATAAGAAATGAAGAAGGAAACCTATGTTGGGGTTTGGGATAGCATCTAACCTTATATTAATTAATATATTGCTTTGGATTGTCTCTTAATGGTAGGAAATGTAGCACCATTTCATTCCCAAATTCTCAAGAACCGATACTTTCAATCTTCCTTAAAACCCTCTTTTATAAGGTTATCGTTGAGTTGATTTCTGCTTAGTAGTCGATTGTTAGCCTCCACAAGTCGATTGCTCCATTATTTTTTCAATCGTTTCTCTAACCTGTAAGTTTAACGACTCCATCCACCTTAATACCAATCGATTGCTTGCTGACCCCATCTTTTAGTTCTGCAGTTCTCAACTTTCTATATGTGTGAAAAGTGAGTTGATTACTAGTTAAGAGCAATCGATTGGTAACCCCGGATATAGATTCTGTCGGAGAGAAACTCGATTGCTCAGTTGATTTTAAAACTTTTTATTTGTTGCTACAATGTTATTTTCCAGTTGATTGATAAACCACATCGATCGACATATATGCTAACCATTGATCTCCATTGATCAAAATCATCAATCGACTCATCACGCAACAAACTCCCTTTATCCCTCAAACCCCGATTTCAAGGTTTTAGGGTTCATTTGACACCCTATCAATCGACTGCTAACTCCATTTCGCCCTTTCCAAGATTGAATTCTCGTCTTGCTTGGTATCCAGTTCATCTCAAGACTTTTTTTTTTGCTCAGCATCCGGTGAACCTTAACATGTCGAGACTTTACGTTGCCTAATATTCGATAAACTTTGACCATTCGAGACTTTGTTATTGCTAAACATTTGATCTTTCTTAACCTATTTGAACTTTTTGTCTCATGCCGAACATCCAGCTAACCATGAACTGTTAGGACTTCCTTCATTGTTAAATATTCGGTCCTCCATGACCTATTTGGACTTCCAACTACCAAGCGTATGGACAATCGTGACTTATTTGGACTTCTTGTCTTACCAACTCCTTGTTGGACTTCTAACTGTTAAGTGTTTGATCAACCATGGCCCATTTGGACTTCTTGCCTCATGCCAACTCTTTGTGACCTACTTAAACTTTTAACCTCATGTCGACTCCCTGTTGGAGTTTCTTATCTTTAAGTATCCGGTCAATTTTTACCTACTTCATGTCTCAATCAGCTACCATATTGCTTAAACATCGAAACTCAATATGAGTTAATTCAAACTTGGTCAACCATGCTTGATCAATTTGGTAAACCTTGACTAGAAGTTGATTGCATCAATAATCTACTTATTTTTTTCTATGCTTGACAATATATTTAAGTTAAGACTAGTCCACCATACTACTTTATTATTCTTCTTATGCCAAAGTATGAATGAAGATTTCCAAACTTAAATATTCATTCTCCCCATTTGGCATACATTAAAACTTCTCAAAATTAATTCACTTATTCTATTCCAAACAACCAACATCACAATAAATCTCAACTTCCATTTCCTTGGATGCTCAACCTTGAGCATACACTCATTCATTCATTTATTCACTCACCAATCCTTAAAATCCTTCCCTTTCATACCTAAGAGCATGAACCTCCCCCTCAAGGCATGCTCCATTTCAATCATTGTACCAATAATATTTTAGAGTTCCTAGAACTTTAAGAAATTCCAAAATCTAAATGACAATTTACCAAAGGACACACTTAAAGTTGCAGAATTCTCAAAGGGCGCACTAGAGTTTGTTGTTACTTCTCAAAAGATAACACTTATTTCCAATAATATCCCTCTCGCCTTTCAGTTTTAAACCAAAGTAAAAATTGATTTTCTTTATTTAAACCAATCCAAATTGAATTGAACCAACCAAATCAAGAAAAAATATATTAAAATTTAATTATTTCATAAAGGAGTGTCATACAAAAGCCATTAGTGATGGTAAAAGATTCATTTTTTCTAATTTACGTCATTAAATGTATTATAATCTCCTAAATTTATCTAGATTTCAAATTTTTGAGTTTTAATAAAAAATTTAAATAAAAAAAATAAAAATTATAAAATTAAAGGAATGTTAATAAAAATATTTTCTAAAAATCTTTTTTAATAGCTAATTACAAGAGAAAATATGAAATAAAATTAAAAGAGAAAAAAAAAATAAAAAAATATTTTGGTGTTGTTTTGATTAAAGCATTACCATCTTGGTGCTGCTTTGGTCAAATCATCACCACTTTGGTGCTGATTTTGTCAAAACATCACCATCTTAGCGTTGATTTCATCGAAACATCACCACCTTGGCATTGATTTCTTAAAAGCATCACTACCTTGATGTGGATTTCTTAAAAACATCACCACCTTGCATTGATTTCCTCAAAGCATGACCATAAAATCATCACCACGTTGATGCAAATTTCTTAAAAATCATCATCATCTTGGTGTTGAAAATAGACTATGCATGGCTAGGGATACCTTGAATATGTGACTTTAGGGCATGGTGACACCTAGGAGAACTGCAGAAACCTACTCGACTTGAATTGGGTCCAATCATAGTCGTCTAAGACTATCAATGAGTTTAAAACTCATTCATGGACCTAAAGGATTTGGAATTTGAACTTGGATATGAAGTGGAAGAGGGAAGTGTATAAAAGATAAATATGTTGTGCAATCTTAATTTTGAGCCTCCTATGTGAAGTTATGGGTTCGTGCTAACACGCTGATTGAATTTTTCAAAATATATGCACGACTGGTAAGTCCTTCAATATGAGACTTTAGGGCATGATGAGACCGAGGAGCACTATATAAACATACAAGATTTGAAATGGGTCATATCAGAACTAGCTAAGGTCATCAATGAGTTTCATAGTCCTAGAAGATTTGAAATTTTGAAACCTGAACATGGAGTGGAAGAGGAGAGTGTAGCGAAAGTAAATATGATATGCAACCTTGGTCCTAAGCCTCCTACTAAAGTTATGAG
Source organism: Kaempferia galanga (assembly GCA_037974795.1). Classification (NCBI taxonomy): domain Eukaryota; kingdom Viridiplantae; phylum Streptophyta; class Magnoliopsida; order Zingiberales; family Zingiberaceae; genus Kaempferia; species Kaempferia galanga. The sequence continues at coordinate 6,071,838 of JBBPFP010000044.1, read as the reverse complement.
TGTTGGTTTCGAAGGAGTGGGACCATGGTGCTATTTTTTAAAAATCAGCACCATTGTGTTGTGTTGTGTTGTTAGTTTCGAAGGATCAGGACTATAGCGGTGTTGTTTTGTAAAGATCAGTTAAAGAAATCACAACACAGTGGTGTTGGTTTTGAACGATTAGGACCATTGTTATGCTATTTTCTAAATATCTGCACCAATGTGTTGGAGAAATCACAATATAGTAGTGTTGGTTTCGAAAGATCAACACCAATATATTGAATAAATCACAACATAATGGTCCTGATCATTCGAAACCAGCGCTGTGTTGTGATTTTGAAACCAGCTATAACGTCCCTTAGATGGTGATGTTGGAAAAAATAACAATACGGTGTTGGTTTCCAAGGATCATGACCATTGTGTTGTGATGTATTCAATATATTGGTCCTGGTTTATGAAAATCAGCACCATAATGATCCTTATCTTTCGAAACTAGAACAGTTTATTGTGATTTCTCTAATACAGTGGTGTTGATATTTGCAAAACAACACCACAATGGTCTTGATCCTTCGAAACTAGTACCACTGTGTTGATCCTTCGAAACTAGTACTACTATGTTGGAGAAACCCATTCGGATATTCTTGGCCATAGTTGCTCATCATGAGAATGACGTATGTCAAAATGGATTTGAAAATAACTTTCCTTAATAGAAATATATTCGAGGATATGCATATGATACAACCCGAAGGTTTCATATCTGTTTATAAAAATAAAGTATACAAAGAGGATCGGATGCTGGACAGTGGAAGTCTAAACAGGTTAAGGTGACTGAATGTTTGGCAATGGTAAGTG
>JBBPFP010000044.1:6026892-6037033 GCA_037974795.1 Kaempferia galanga | reverse complement strand
CTGCTTTGCGTCTAGACTGGCAACAAACTCAATTTGAATTAAGTGATAGACCGGATAACTTATTAAAATACTTCCTTATAAATTTACTGAATGGTGCTTGGTTAGAGGGAATGAGAGTGGAGAATGAGTAACGGATTAAAAGTTGATATTTGATTTTGGTGCTTAGTAGTGGGTCTCACGGATTCATTCTCCTAAATATGGGAATGAGTGATTACTTAGCTTTATGGGGGGAATGGCAAAACTATCATTCTCATTCCCTACTTCTATCAATCATATTCTCATTCTCATACGCTTCAATGAATCAAACACCCTTGAGATATATAAATTTGTTGCTTTTTTTCCAAACAGAAGATTATCATGTAGGTTAAGATTATCGTGTGACCTAATGATCGATCGATGATCACGGATTCGAGCTGAGTCTAAAAATAATATTTTACAATGAGAGCGAGACTGCATATAGTATATCCTTTTACATATATCCTTAATTAAATGATACGAGGTGTAACTTCTTTTACAAACTATCTTAGCTTCTGGTCAAATTTTCTTATTAGCATGATTGGTATATAGTATATATGTTTTATCGTCCTACGTACTCGTATAAATTTAGGATTTAAAGTTTAAGATTTATGCTAAAATAAATGAAAGTTAAAAAAAAATAACACTGACTGTTCACATATCAAGCATTCAAAATTTTAGATGAACACAGGATGCACAACATAGGTGGGTCATGTATCAAAACTATATATATAAGAAATTGAGAAGCTAATTAATAGTAATCAACATCTTCAATTTTAAAGCCGCAAAATGATTTGCAGATTAATGAAATAACCTATGATTGGATTTTTCAACAAATTAATTAAATCTTTAATTGGATTGTAGAAAGTATTAATGTCATATTTAAGGAATTTAAAATTAAGCTTATAATTGTTAAAGTTTTAATTTTGAAGACGCTTGCAAATCAACTTGTATTTTTAAAATTCACAAATAGCAGTAGATATATTATAGAATAATTTGCAACTGGATTTTTTATTTAAATAAATTCATTTTACATAAAAAATTATAATATTCTATTTTGGGCATTTAAGAGCTCAAAATTATTAATTTTGAAGGAACAAGTTGATTATAAATCATGTCACAATTTAATAAAATTCAAAAATAATTTTTATAAAGTGCAAGGATTCCTAATAAGATGTATAAATGTTAATAATGGTCAAATTTTTTATATAATTAATTTAAACTTATTTTATGCCCATTTTCAAGTGCAATCAATTTGCATTTTTAAAATCAATGAATTAGATTTTCTTATACCTAAAAAAGGTCCATTGTTCTAAATATTTTAACTTATTTTTGAATCAGCTAAGCTTTGAACATGGTGGGCTCTTAGATAGCTTAAGTAAAATGTCAATATTTTAATTTATTGTATCAAAAGTTGTAATTTACACGGTGTAATCAATAATATAGATTAAGCGCTTTTTCAAATGATTTTACTACTTAATTTTAATATAAAACAATTATGGAATTAAATGAAACTTCATATTACATCAAACCAAGACACAATATGTTACACTGAATTCCATGCATTAATTGATAGATAGATCGTACAAACGAAAGCTTCGAAAACAATGATTCCAAATGCCAAATTCAAGCAACGATACAACAGGATAAACTAAGACGGACGACAAGATTAATTATTAAATGCTGCAAATTAAATTCAATTAGCATGCGGTTTACGATACTGATCATCGAATTAATTGCACTGGAAGCCCCGGGGGATGTTCCTGCCACAGAAGTTGACGATGAGGCTGAGGTCGATGGGGATGTTGAGGTGGATACCGAGGATGTTGGCTCTGATGGCGGTGCAGAGGCACACCGCCACCTCCAGGTCCGCCAGGCCGTCGATGAGAGGGCAGCAGGGCTCTCTCGGCGGCGCCGCCACGGTCGCGTTGATCAGCCCGTTCAGCACATTGGCGCAGACGCCCAGTTTCAGCGTGTCGCGCGGGCACCTGCCCCCACTGCCGGGGCTCGGCGTCGGGGTAGGCCTGGTGCACGGGCTCGGCGGGGAAGGAGGGGGAAGTATTGGGACAATGCCGCCGCCGCCGCCGCCTCCACCGCCGCAGCCACCAGCGCAGCCGACACTGAGGTTTAAGCTGGCGAGGTGGAGGGCGAGGAAGAGTGCGAGGGAGGCCAACAACTTGGAGGACATGGACTCCATGAGCAACAAGCTACTGCTGTGAAGCTGCAACAGTGGAGCTTGTTGGAGGGACACTACAACGCTGTGCTGGGGAATGAGCCAAGCTATTAAGATTTATAAGAAGATAGTACGCGTACTTGGGCATTTTCAATTTGCCTCTATGTTTTCTTCATATTTAAATGATCACATGAATGCTTAAAACAAAAACATGTCTAAAAAATTAAGGTGAAATCGTATTTAACTGGACATGCATGTTCTTCTTGATCAGCTCGCATCTCATCACAGACTTATTGTTATATATGCTGATAAAAAGACGATATAGCCCAAGTAGATCAAAACATTGTTAGGCCGTCCCTTCTCTGAGCATTTTTTTTTGTTATTTATAATCGCAATTCATTCACATAATTTAAACCCTGCTTATCTTGCTAATAAACATATGCTTTCAGAAATAAAACTTTAGGTAGCATCAAATCATAATATCCTTTTGTCTGAGAAGTACAACTTGAACTGATATCTTTAAGAACATAGTGTAGAATTGTGAATATTTCATCCCCTTGGTCCCTCGTCACTGTACATAGTTATTCATACACAATTACTACCTACCTCAATGATTTTTTTTTTGGTGATAGTTTGGAGAAGTTCGCAGGGCTTGAGAATGTCATGAATAATGATATAATACAAATAAGAATGTTGGTAATTTCCATTAAGCAGGAATCTTTCCCTCGTTCTACAATTCCACAGGGAACTGGAGAAACTTCACATCGATCGTAGCAACAGCCAAAATTCTATCCGAAATAGCATGCACCCCAACTTGTGTTGATAGACTCAGTAGAGCTTATTTAATAATTTCCCATTTTTATGAATCTCCATGTGCTCAAAATCACACACTTCGAACTGTGATAAAAAAAACAAAAGAAATAATTATTAATTCAATTAACGAGGTTGATCAAAGAGTAGCAGCAAAAACAAGTAATAACCAACTATGATTGGGGCATATTTAAGCTTCTCATACCACTTTTCTACATGTCTGATTTAACAAATTTGTGGCATTACCTTTAGTGTTTTAAACCCCTTTTTCCTTTCGTCTTAACTGAGATGATATTTAGGCCATGGCCAAAACAAAACAAAAAAACATTATGGAGTAACTGCATATATTGAGGCAAATTTACTTTCATCGAGCTACATAAAAGTCATCAAGTGATAATGGTATGAGTATTATTCCAGAAGGCAGGCAAAATACTATGATGTACATGTAAGTTGGATATTAGTAACCCTATGAAGAGGGTAAAACTAAATCTCAATAGTTTTGCTACCATTAGATGGGATAATTCGTGTAGGTGACACAAGCATAGATGCTGTGAACAAAGAACCCAGAGGTGATGCAGTCATGCAGATCTAGGTAGAGGTACGAGCCAGTGAAATAGAGAATAGATAGATTCTTTGATAATTAGAGGATGCATCACATGAAGTCTTTGGATATACACTCACTTCTGGAGCCTATATAGGAGGAGGACAACACCAGTTCTAAGAGAGAATCTTGGATTCCATCAAGGCAAAAAAATGTTGTCTCCAACTTGCCAATCTCTGACCTAATTTTGGCTTAATCCACGAGATTCTAAAGGCATAATTAAGTTACAAGATTTTGAAAGAAATCTAGGAGAAGCACTCCCTGTCCATTCTAAGGATAGAAAGGTACAACCTACAAGGGTAAGAGGTTAGGATAGAAAGATACAACCTACAATGTGTAAGAGGTTAAGCTATGCTTCAATTTTTTTTTTTTTTTATATCAAGTAGGTATAATGCAGTATAAGTTTACGTAGGAGGTAACCTCCGTTCAAAATGTGACCGCTTCAAATTGAAAGGAGACAGACATAATGACAACAATAATATGTAGGGGTTATTGTGTGAGCTATAATTCTTGTTTTATACAAAAGACTGAATAATTCAAGGTAATCATGCTCAGTGATTAACCAAGTAAATCCAACAATGGTTCACTATGAAAGATTCAAAGCCACAAGCTACTTTCTGGATGTAATAAAATGGTTGGCATCAACTATCTATTTTGCAAGTAGATTGTCATAAATTTATCAAAATCAATTCATAATGAATAAGAAATTAATGTTTAAGTTGGTGATAGAGAAAATCAAATTTATGTTGCTTTTTTAGTCCAAGTCAAGATGGGCAAGGACAAGAGCACGAGCTTGAGCATGTGTAAAACAAAAATAAAAGCCCACAAATGTGTAGGTGCAAAACACAAGCCCATTATCATGCAACAGCCCACAATTACGGGAGTGCACAAATGGATGGAAACACACAAGGATAGGCATAGCCACAAACACGCATGGTTCTCATGCACGTGCAACCTGTAGGTATCCATGGCTTGCAAGCTTGTGTGACCCAAGTAGTAGGATCATTAACGCCTAAGAAGCATGATCGATGATGGCCCATGCGTAATAGAAAATAGCACGTCTTTGACTTGAACGAAGCTAGGTTGTAACATTAGTAAGAGTCCCAAGGGGTGTCTTTTGCCTCTAAATTTGAATTAAGAGGACACATCTCTCTACTAAGTGTCCCTTAATGTGCCCTTCCAATAACTATACAAGGACTCCCCTGAAGGATTCAAGTCTCCATTAGATGGGCTAATACAAAATTAACAACACACAACAATTTGCCATTAAGGAATCAAACCCCATTAAGTGATTTAATGCTTGATGCATGAAAGGGGGTTTAAGCTAATTGAATGTGGATTCAATGTGTAGATTCAATAATCCGTTTCATTAACATTGATGGGTTGTTAATGGGTTATGGGCTTTAAGGTGGATAGCCTGTACAAGATGGGCCATGGTATATAAGGAGAAGGTCAAAATGTATTTGGGCATCTTGACTTTGGTTCTCCTTCCTCTCTTCCCCATTGAGAAGGAATCTGGTTGTTGCCTGATCCCACAGAAGGTCATCCACTGTGCTTGCAGGAATTCATAAGGTAACAAGGCTCAATGGCTCTTGCGATGAATTCAAGTCAGCCCTTTGCTAGCCATTGCATTTGGTTTTCAATTTTTGCCATATTGATGATAGATAACTAGATCCTTAGATGCATCATGTGGTTTTGTTTCGATGTATCTATAATGCTTTCATCCCCTTCTCCATGCATTTGAGCCATCCAAATCAAGAGCAATCATCACTGCTCTAGAACTCTAAGTCTTCATGTCTCCCTAACTTATCAAGATGGTGAGCTCATTTCCAACCCAATCTATTATGTCCACGTAATTTAGAAAGGGAAAATGTCAAAAAATAATAAATAAATAATGAAAGTTATTTGTAGATTTAGTTTTAGTGGATCTAACATGTGGGACATGTAGTTTGGATTAGTGAGGTTCAAACCAAGCTTGATTTAGACTTAATTTGGATTAATTATGGCCGAAGATGATTTGGGTCTAGTTTAGTCATATTCTTAGATTCTTCTGGTTTATGGTTTCCAAAGTGTCTATGTACTTAAGTCAAGATTTCCCTTTAATTCCCTATGTTTAGAAACGTTGACCTAAAAAGAGAAGTTAGCAACTCGCCTAGAGTCAAGTTCTCGTTGCTGGAGGACAATAATACAAACAAAGAAAGGAATAACGCAAAAAAGGAAACGACTTAGAGAATAATTGTAGAGTAATCCAAGATTAGTAAATTTGTACATATAATTTAATTTTGCTTTTAGCATTTGGTAATTTAGGAATTATTGCATTTTTATTTTGGTAATAATAAAAATAATTGTAATCCCAATTTTGTCTTAATTTTTAGGTGATTAAATGGTTCGATCTTGGTGTAGTGTCAATTCTCCTAACTTGAGTTCCTCTAACCCAATTCCCAACTGAAGTTCGAACAAGACTACTATAGCTGACAAACTTCTAATGCATCAATTTGCCACAAAACTCAGATAGAAAAAGAGAATGTACAACTAGTGGTCGTAGTGGTTGGTATAACTAAAACCCACAAAGCATAGATAAATAAAGATATTGAACTGCATTGAATAGTTGGTTACCTAGGTCATTGAGTTTCTTGAGTTGTTCTATGTGATCAGCAAGTTCTTGCTGCTTAGAGTTCAGTAGTTGCAAGACCTAAGAGGAATAAACACAAAAAATAGTTAGTTCAAGACTCATTACCCCTAAAGATTATTGAAAATAACAACTGTAGTGTACCTCATCAGTGTCCACCAACCATGCTTCCAGTTCATTTATCTTTTGCTTTAAGTGCTTATTTTTTGTATATTGTTTTCCACTTGTATTTTCCTGCAACATATTTATTTATGTGTTAGTAAACAACCAAAATGATATATTATTATCTTCATATTAGATAATCATGGCAATTGTAGTCATTAGACTTCAACACTACTAGAAGTCATGTTTCCAGAATATGAAGAACTTGATCATTTTGTATGTGCTTTTACTATTATCTCTACAAATCTTATCATTCTCACTACACCACTTATGTAACAAATATGGTATTATGTTCGAAGGGAAGAGCAGTTCATTGTAACATCTTCAAACAGTTCCTGAAGAATACGTGATGTATAATCAAGTGTCTTAATTAAAGTTGTCCAACTTTTCAGCCTTGATAAATGACGGACAAGTATTTCTGTTGCTAATCCTGACTATGGTGTAATAAGTTTGAATCATTAGCTACCTAGATTATGTGAATTCGCTGAATACCAACCCCTTTCAAGGCTGACAATTAAAAAGCCAATTCACATATCAAATTCCCGAATTCATGTCCTTTGTTATTTGTGAAGATGTCAATTTGAAAGAAATGATGAGGAATATATTGGAATTAGATCAGTATAGTATTAATAATTGGTTTCCATCTAAAGAATGTTATCCTTCCAAATTATTAACCTTATAATATCTTAAGGTAGGTATTTTTTATCATTGTTATAAGTATCAACAGTAGTATTTTTTTTATCAACCCAGTGAACCAAAAAGCAGAAAACATTTAAAATTTTCACAGGTTTAAACCAAAGAAAAACAAAATTTAGATGAAAACAATCATCAAAAAGATCACACAATTTGTCCATCCCAAGTGATTTTGTTGACATCTTGTTCTTCCATAAAGATTTTACTAGTGATTGATTGATCTTACCTTGATGCTTAAAGGATTATCCGTCTTATAAGGAACAACTTCTTGTAAAATTTATTTCGTAATTACAGACAACAACCATCCATACTATGTATGTATCCATATTAAGATACAGAACTGAGGTGATGACGTATAGTCTACTAAACTGTGGTATCCCTAATGATTTTCTTAGAGAAATGACAAATCATACAAAATATTACATATATTTTCTCAAACATGCATTTGGCATTTCCTTTTAGTCACCAACTAGAATATGAGATGAGCAGGGAGTCAGATTTCCCAAGATGTTACTACCTAAATTATTAAGAGAAACATGAGAAAGAAAATATGTTTGAATTTTTTAGCCAACTGCATGATGCAAGCTCCAATAACAAACACTTACAAGATAATTTTCCGGTGTATCATCCATCTTTGAAGAAAGAGTTCTAATAGAACTGGACCTAAGTCGTCGATTTGATGACCCCTGTGATCCAGAAGTGACCAAAGCAGTTTGAAAAATAAAAACATTTTTCCTAGGAATCAAAAAGTTATATACTTGTATACTTATTGGATTGATATCATTAATAAAAACATATATATGTATATAGATAGAAAGAAGTCCAAAAGGAATTACATTTTGAAAGGTGCTAAGGACTTCAAAATCTTCTGTGCCAGTTGGTTTATCTGCTAATTGTTCCACATTATCTGCTAATTTTTCCACATTATTAAACACCTCCTGAAGAACAATGATCATCACAAGTAAAAAAAATAGAGTTTTTCCATAATGAATTTGATTAAATGAATGGACCATGTACATCAGAAACTCACCATCAATTTGGTGATAATGTCTATGTCAGTCCATGGCCCTGTGTCTTTCATCAAACAACCTCCATGTTCATAGCACTTGCAATGTCCACCCAAAAAGTCGGGTAAATTACTGAGAATATACAGGATGGATTTTAGCTTATTGCACAAAATTATTATTGTTAAAACACATGTACCTTAGCTCCACGGCTTCAGAAAGCTTATCCTGGTATTTAGTGCCTAGAATCTGATAAGGTCAAATTTAATCAGATTGACAAAACTGTCAAAACTAAATAGACAATTGACTATTTCTGAATTCAAAGCTCAATACTCACCTGTATTTTTGCCAATGTCCGGACATCAAAGAAAGCACTTAGGATTTTCCAGAGGACTTTGAACCCTGGTCCAGCATTGATAATGTATAGCTGGTTGAGAGTCTGTTAACAACAAAGTGGCCACAAATTAATAATATCACAAATAGCCAAATGCAACTAATACCATAATTAAACAAGCAATTTATAAATAATTATCCTAGGTTTAATTCAAAATGTTAAAATTAGTTCTAAGAAATAACAACCCAACTATAGAAACATTCAAAAGTGTTTTCCTCCATTACACAATAATATCACAAATAGCCAAATGTAACTAATACCATAATTAAACAGGCAATTTATAAATAATTATCCTAGGTTTAATTCAAAATGTTAAAATTAGTTCTAAGAATTAACAACTCAGCTACAGAAATATTTAAAAGTGTTTTCCCCCATTAAACAATGTTCCCTTGTAAACCTACCCTCCCTTTCTCTCTCTATTTTTCTAAGGAAATTTGTGAATCCAAAGAAAGAAGGACAAAAGAAGCAAGTCAAACCCAGAGATATTAATTACAAGTGCAATGACCTGATTATTGAAGAAATAGGAATTACTTTTATAGAAAACCACAGGCATACTTCCAGGGCTTATGATAGGGTATTGTCAAACTACCCCTGCAAAAAATACTTCACCTACCACCTATGAAGAGGAAGGTCTTGGTAGACTTCATTACTGAAATGAAAGAGTTTGTAAAGATTGGTTACTGTATATAGATGAGTCAACCACTAGGAACAAAGGACCTGGAGGGGTGTAAATCATCTCAAAGGGGTATATTGTAGAAAAGGCGTTAAGCCCAAGGTTTAAAATCTCGACCGGTGCCGAAATTTCGGTTCCAGACCGGAACAATACGGTTTTGGTATCATATCGTGCCATGCCGATATGGTTCTATATCTTTTTATTTATATATAGTAATTATTAGATAACTATATTTATTGTGTATAATTTAAAAATGAGTTTATTGATTTTATATAAGTTTTCCATTATTAAACAATAGTTAGAAAAAATAATTAAATATAATTTTTTTAAAAGAAAATTGATTTATCAATAACTCAAATTAAAATTGATACATCACAATATGTTACCTTACTAATACTAAAAAGAGTGCTGTGAATCAAATGGAAATATTGATTCTTGTAACATTTTGCTTACGTAACCTTTATAGTTCTCCAATATCCAAATTAAATAATCATAATTATATAAATTAAAATAAAATGCTATTTTATATATAATAATTATATAAATAAATTATTTATTTAATTATTAATTTAAATAATATATTTAAAATAGTAAAAAATATTAGAATATCAATTAAACATTAAAATAGTATAAAAAATATATAATAATTTTAAAAATATATTAGAATATAAATTTGATTTATTAGAATTTTATAATTTTTAAAAAAAATTAAAATTTTTGAGAATTTTTTAGATATTTTAAATAAAATTTAAAATATTAAAAAACAGTTTCAGAATATCATTTAATAAAATTTATTATTTTTTAAAAATATTAAATAGATTTTTTATATTTTATTAGGATAATTTAATTAGGCTTTATAAAAGTTTCTGTGGGAATCATTTCAATTATTTAAACCCTAAATTGATTTTGCACGGTAACTCACACACGCCGCACTCACACGCCACCAGCACCCACTGCCAATGCCCGAGGTGCCTTCGACGGCGCCGG
>JBBPFP010000044.1:5963792-5975087 GCA_037974795.1 Kaempferia galanga | reverse complement strand
TCAAAACTAAAAACTCATAATGGATGTCTTCTGAGGCAAGATTTAGAGTAAAAAAAATGTATAAAATCATAGGCACTTAGAATTTATGACCATCATGATTGGTAATGGAATTAAATATATAAATTAACGGCATTTGAGGTTAGAGTTTGAATTGAAGGAATTGATAACACTTTAGATGAGGGCATCCAGGCTTGGCATTTGGCATTAGTGATGTCCAAGGTCAAGTTGGAGATACCCAATGTTAGAAATGAATTTGGCATCACTACTATCATGTTCGAGGCTAGACAAGAAGATATTAAAAGATGGAAAAGCTTGGTGTTGAACACACCTAAGTTTAAATTTAGAGACAAAGTTGGACTCACTACTATCAAGTTCGAGGCTAGACAAGGAGATATTAAAAGATGGAAAAGCTTGGTGTTGAACACACCTAAGTTTAAATTTAGAGACAAAGGACTCAACTTAATTAGAAAGTATAATGGGCTTGATGACATCCAAGGTTGGAGTTGATGTCAAAAACATCTAAAGTAAAAAATGCTTGAAGTTGAATAAACTCAAGGTCAAAACTAGATTTGGATATGGATGGAGTGATAATATCAAAGGGAACATTAGAGTTGTGACGAAGGCCGGAAGGGATCCAAGCGACCAGAAGGGATCGACTCGACCTGGATAAAGCTTCGATGCGGTGCTGCCACGTCAGCAGTTCAGGAGCTCAGGAGTGGTCTGTCCAAGCACCCGGGAGTAGATAAGTTGGCAACAAAGGTGCATCGGATTAGCCTTCGTGGATATACCCAGAAGGGATCCAGGGGCCTAGAATGACTTATAAAAGAGCCTTCGACCAATGCCTTTATAACCATCTTCTACAATCAAATGACTCTCATGCTGCTCCGAAACTCTGCTACAACACCAAAACTCTACTCCGACAACAACCTCCAAGTCTATACTCTTTTTGGGTTGTCTGTATGATTGTCCTTTTTTTATTAAAGCTTCATTTCCTCATTTGTATTTTGTATGTTGATTTCTTGTACTTATTGAGCTCTTAGTGAGTTGCCTAACAAAAACACTCAACGAGTGTGCGCCTTGGACTAGCAGCACGAGCTATGAACCAAGTAAAACAAAGTGCGTTAGCATGGTTTGTATTGTTTATTATTCCGCTTCTTTAACTTGTGCTTTCCAAAAAAGTAAAAAAGCCAAACGCACTATTCACACCCCTTTAGTGCTTTCTTTCGATCCTACAACTCATTCCTCTCCCGATACTTAATTCATATTCTCTAGGAAGAGTTTTTCTAAGTTATTTTTTTCTCTCTTTTTACTCCAATTCTTATATACTTTGTAAAATCAAGATATAGATCTAAGATTGATCTAGGAATTTCTTTTATTATTTGATATCAATTTCTCTACATCACAATTATTATTCTCATTTACTTTATATTTTCTTGTTGCAAGTTATATTTGTTTTGTCATTGCAAATTATATTATAATTTCTATTGCAATTACTTTAATTTTCTACCACAATCTTATTTATCTTTTTCGTTGCAACATAATAAATAATTTGTCATTATAATTTAATTCGATATTGTTTATCTACTATCTCTTCACTAAGTAACTGAATTTAATGATTAAACAACCTAATACCAATTATTCAATTGACTGCATCTAACTGATTTGATCATTGCAAATATAATTTACATTTCCATTGCATATTTATTTTCAATAAAACAGGATTTCACAGATGAATTTTCTGAGACAGAAATAAAATCTATTTCGGATTTATATATATTAGAAACAGATTTGCTATGGAATTACTAATATATTTCACTTTAATAAAATACAATATTTGAAAAAAATTTGATAAAGTTGAAATGAATTTGAGATGAAATTACATATAAATTTTTATAAATAAAAATAAATATGAATTATAAATGAAATTTGAGACATTATGATTTCTATCAAAAAAAATCCATTTAAGATATAATAAAAATTTGAGGTGAAAAAAGAATCGATTTCAGATTTATAAAATCAGAGATAAATTTATTACAGAATTACAAATATATTTTATTTTAAAAAATATATAATTTCTAAAAAAAATTAAGACGAAATATGAAATGGAATTAAGATGAACTGTTTTTTCCTTCAAACTTATTAGCCCTAACTGATTTCTTTTCCTAATACTATTTGTTCTGTCAAAACCGTTGATTTCTATGACCGACTTTACCAGATTGTTGATTGCTGGATGGATTTGGGCAAGTCAAGATTTGAAGTCAACAAGTACAAACTACTAAGAATGGGGGCCAAGATGAAATGGGAAGTGAGATCCTTAATCTGGCCAACAAGTTGAAGTAAAATCCATTGGATGCCAGATCTGTGGGGCATATATGCCTTGACATTTCTGTAGGGAAGGAAAACATTCCTGTTTCACTCTTTAATAACATAGATAATGATAAAGGAAAATGGGTGTGATTGCACTATGAATTGCTCAATAGGTTGCTACTATGCATTGAAGAATGATGGTCACTTTCCTTATGATGAGAACAGAACTATCCTGAGAGGGAAACCATTGATATATGAATATGGCACACTAACTTGTCTTAATTGAGTGAACTAGAAGGGCATTAGTTATGCACTAGAGTTGTTTAGATTAACTAAGACAAAATGGGGAGTTAGATCGTTTGATGTAATTCATGCTGGAACATTTGTTTGCGAGTTTACTGAGATTGCGGTCAAAACCAACAAACAAAACAGCTGTCCAATGATGGATGTTTTGTGTATCCTAGTAGGTTTCCGGGAAGATGGATCAAGTGGGGAGATATTTCAGTTGCCTCACCTAATAACTCCATGTTTGATCTCAACTTCTCAATAGGCGTTTCAAGGGCACGTAATGTTGATTATGTTATATTCGACCACATGCCATTTCCTCATGTTATGATATTCGCAATGGGAAATATCCCTCCTCCATAGAGTTGAGCATTGAGTATGGTATAGGAGATGGAATCATTGGGAGACTAGCAACTTAGATATGCCTTGCATATTTATTTGTAGACAAGTTCTGAAGTCGTCATACTTTTTAGAACAAAGTGGGACTTCCTTCTACTACTAGAGCAAAAACTTCTGGGGCCATTAAAATGTTGTCTATAATATTGCTGCCAATTGCATTTAGGTAAAGAATCATTGCCCTGCTTCTATTTTTATGGGTTCTTTAATCAATCTCTATTCTTAATTACAATTACATGCTTCATTTCTTTTTGACACAAAGTACTGGTTGAAGTTAGAACAGCTAATTAATCATTAAGTTAAGTAGAATGCCTACTAACTAATGTATTAGTTTTTTTTTTTTCAATTTTAGTTATATGGCTACATGGGTTCTTATCATCACATTGAACTTTCTACATTGTCTTTATGCAAATGGCTATATCACTAGTAAAAATAAAATGAGAAATGGAGTAGGATGATCCTTCTCACAAACAAGGAGTTAGTGCAAAAGAATTGATTTTACACTTATACACTTATCTCCATTGTTCACATTTGGGTTTACAATGTGTATTGACTCATATCTAGACTTTGGAGACGATCAACTTTTTTTGTGATACCATTATACTGATTTACTTACTAGTTCGGTTATGAATTGAAATTGATTTTTAAACTATTTGAACTTGTATTTTTCATTGTCTAACATCGTTTATTACTCTTGTGGATGATTTATTTCTAAAAACATTGACTGCAAAGGTGGACTTGTAGTGAATTTGACTCTGAGTTCAATTTTTGAAAGCTGACTAGTTAATTTAACTAGGATTTCACTTTCAAAAGACCATATACATGGAAGTGTATTCATAGAAAGAGATGAAGGAATGCACTGGAGTTGGATAAGATTAGTTCAAGTTAAATTATTCCTTTCCTTTAACTTGAAATTTCATCAAAACTAAGGAATGCATTACTTTGCATCTCACTTGTTTATTTTTATATTTATTAGACTAACATAAGTAATTGTAATATGAACAGGAAAAATATAGAAAGAAATAAAATGTTGATGATCAATCTTCTCATCCAATGGAAGTTTACTTATATCAACAAGTAACGAGACCAAATGACTTGGTTTTCGCCCAATCTCCGTTCTATGTTTTGAAGCATCTTGGCCTATCTCAGGAAGATTTTGATTCAAGGAGATTTCCAGCGGCATCCTGGTTTTACTAATGAACAGCTTTTTAAAAATCCTTCTATTTGCCCTGCCCGCATTGTAACCTACTTAGACATGGTCAGAATATAAGCGGATTGGCCAGAAGATGTATCTTTCTATACTTAATAGTTCGAATGGATGGATCAATATGATACATCTAGTATGTTTCTGCCAGCCATCCTTCAGTTCTTTCCCTTTCTTTTTTGAGTTCTTGTCCGGGCATGAGCTCAAGCTAAATAGTTGTTCTCTACGTTTCTCTAATGAGAAGAACAAAAAACTATAATAAGCAATTGAAGACAAGTGAGCCGCTAGTAAGAGGATGGAGGAAGAAGTTATTGAAAGTTGTTTTAAAAAATGAAACCTGTTATCATAGAAAGTAATCTAAGGGAAGATAAATTTATGATGAAGGTAGGCGAAGAGAAGAAAATCTCAAGAAGATAGTTTGTTAATTAATTCAAGAGATGGGATATACAAATCATTTATTTCTAAATGATCTAATCTCCAAAGCATCGTAATAAATGATGTAAAAATTAGATTACTTGTGGGATTTAAAAATTTAATTAGTTACTTATGGTTAAGTTTTCTTGTGAATATTTATTTATACTAATGTTAAGTATATGGTATTTCTTGTGAATAATTATCCGTCGCTAATAGAGAATTTTGCAACTTTTAAGTGCAGCCTTTGGTTAATTGCCGAATGTATTTTAGATGTACCGTAAAAAGTGAAGTTGGAACGAGGGAGCAACATGTCCTCGGTGTTGCAGGTGAGCACCACCAGTCTGTTCCGCTTTGCATCGATCTTGTAGTGGGCCAGCAACCTCTTGTCGGGCATCTTGAATATTCCTGCACTTCCGACAAACAACTTGACCGAGATTAATGTGCAGGAAATATCGATCGAAGGGAGATCAGAAAACCACTCGATCGTAACCTCTCAGTACAGGCTTCAGCAAGCGGGCTGCAATCTCCACCGCCACGCTGCCCGATCCACCTCCTCCTCCTCCGTCCTGCCTCCGGCCTGCCCCACCTCGGTCAGACTCCAGCAGACCCGCCGGGCCCACGGTGTCCAGCGTGGCTGGGTCGACCTCGTAGGGATCGCCACCCTCCCACAGGCACATCAGCCTGCGGCCCCACCGCAGCACGCTGGTGTTGGCCACGTTCTTCATCACCTTCAGGTTCCCCAGCCGCCGGCCGCCCCGGAGCACCGAGAAGGGCCCGCGGTGCGTGAACCGCCACCGCCCCGTCGCCTCCTCCCGCTCCTCCCGCTGCGCCTCCGTCGCCACGTAGCGGGCCGAGTACCGGCACCGCCCGTCCTCGCCGAACTCGAAGGCCCGGAGGTAGCCATGGCCGTCCAGGGGGTTCACGGTCGAGCCGTGGTCGTCGGAGAACAGGCCCGGGCCCGTCAGGTAGTACGTGCCGCAGGGGAAATCGGGCGGGACGGAGCCACGGACCGGACGGAGGATGACCGGCTCGGCCGCCTCGGAACGCTGGGAGGCGAAGAGGAGCTGGTAGTCGCGGAAGGCCGCGGTGGGCGAGTCCGGATCCGCGGATGAGGTAGCAGCGGCCGAGGAGACTGAAACCGCGGTGATCCGGCAGCGGGTGGCGGCGGAAGGGATCGAGGTCAGAAGGTTGGGCGGCGGTTGCCAGCTGGGGAGGTGAAGTCGAGTGGGAGAGGTCAAGGCGTGCATGATCAGTGTGGTCTTCGTCTTTGTGCCGAGAAATCAATGAAGTTCAGAAGTAGAGATTGAGCAAGAGGAACACGCAGAGGCCTCCATGATTAATGTGCTCATTAAGCAACACTTTTAATTTATTATTTTTCGATCCTTGCGTACGTTCATTACGTTAAGTGTGGACAAATTTAAAGTTTTAAATGAGATGTTTTTTTTTCTTAAATCAAATAATAATAATAATAATAATAATAATAATAATAATAATAATAATAATAATAATAAAATTATGATTTAATAATGTAGGACTGATAAAAAAATATTAGAAAAAATTTTTTTATAGTGAAGAAAACAATAAGTTTGACATAATATTATAAAAAATAGTCATTTAGAGCAGGATAGGAGATGCGTTAGCGTCCACAGAGGAATTCGATAGCCTTGTGATGTGCACCAAACTTGCGTAGTGCCATAGAAATGAAATGGCTCCTAGCTTAATTATAAATGGAAAATATATAAACTGAATCAAGCTAGTCGATGCATTTTAAAAGTTGCATGATTTGATATTTGACCAGCAACCCACCACCCTCATCATTGTCATCATCAACAGCAAGCAATTGGTTGCAAAAAGGAGCCAACATCCAGACCTATTTCAACTTTATATTAGAGGAATCATGGCTAGGCATCTCTTATGGATGATCCCGTTCCCTGCATAATAAAAAACCAATACGCACTTGTTTTATTTGTGATAGTGCCTTCTATGGCCTTTTTGTTTTTATTTTTTGTCTCTTTGAGCATTCACTATTTAAGTGATTAGTCCATAGGACATCATGCAATATTTTAGTATACTTTAAAATAACTATGCTTTCAAGGCTGAAAAAATTATTAAGTTTGAACATATTATAATTATTGTTATGAATTGTATTTAACGCTCGTCCTAAGTAATTCAGCCTTAAGTAGGTACCATACTTCTAAGAAAAAATGTTTTCTTTATTATTTTTTATTTTAAACCTAATTAGTCTCATTTACTATCTTAATGATGGTCGACCTGGCCTCATAGAAGTTTCCCACCCCACCGGTCAATAGACTATAAACTCACAAAAATTTCCCACCTTTCAATAGACCGTAATTAAGAATTGTACTATAGATATTTAGGAGATAATTGACCACCTTTTCTTCTGTTTCTTTATCTTTATATTGTTAAATTAATGGAAATATTGAAATATTTTCATTGGCACTTGCAAATTTATTCTTCCAAACTTGCCATCTGTAATCTATTAAAATTATACATGCTAACAAGCATTTTAAATTATAAACGTGGGTTATTGCTTTTATTTTGTATAAATTATAGTTTAATGATAAATTATAGTGTAAATTATGTAGAAAATAATACAACATCTAGTGTTTACCGTGAGTGTCTATTTGTGATTTGCACTAAATTATAAAAAAGTTATGTAGAAAATTATAAGGCATCAAAATGAAGGCACCGATGGGGGTGACAATGAGGTGACATATAGAATTCAAACTATAGGGGGGAGCTTGGCCATGATGTGGCATGCTGACATGATCCACTCAGAATTTCTATACCTCTCAGGTTCAGTTAACTTCCATTGTCAACTCAGTCTAAGTCGCGCTGCCTTGCTCATTGGCCTCACCTGACAACGGGGTACCCGTGATACCCTAGGATAGTAATCCTGCTTCATATCAGCAGCTACGACTTGTGTGACCCTGCTCCACATTAGCAACTCCAACTTACGTGACTCTAGTTTGGTTCCTTTACTGGGTTCAAATTCTTGAGTTCCCTATGTGACTCAACACCCCAAGTCCCCCATTCCACTTCTCCTATACGACTTGATACCCTAAATCCCCTAAATTAATGACTTGGCATCTCGGATTTCCTATACAATTCAACACCCGAGTCTCTTATATGACTTTGACACTGCGCCACACCCATTGCTTGACATTCCTATCGCACCATGTAACTTGGCCTTTCAAGTTCCTTCGTGTGATTTCCTTCCCATGACTTAGTCTTCCTCGAACTATCGACTCTTCGAGAGCCCCTTGCAGTGAGCCTGGTCTCTTGGGGAACCATAGGCCTAGGTTGTCACTACACATGATCCTCACATAGATAGGGCGTACTTGGACATGACCTTCAAAGGTTGTGGTCATAACACCATAATTGAACATGAACCTAGGGTGGGAGCCATAATTGGGAATGGTCTCTGTAGCCTAGGTGGCTATGACCCTTCATTGGAGCAAAAAAGATGACATCGCTCGTCCCAAGTGACCAAGTATCATGAGTCTCATGATAAAATATAGACAAATAAATCACATAAGGCATTTTGCTAGCCATGACCTCTCATAATCCATATTACTATAACCCATATACAAAGATTAAAGCCGGGAACGGTCAGCGATGCAAACCTAATATCACTTTTCTTCTTTATTTTTTGGCGAAAGTAAATGTATTATACACCCAAAAACAAGATACAATTATGTGATGTCTACAAAGTATATAACAGTTCTATGACTTTGTGAGACATCACCATCCAAAACCACAAACATGACTATCACAATGTATCCATTACTTTTGTTAATCTTGCCGCCAAGACTTTGGAGATGACCTTATAAAAGACTATGCAACATAAAATAGGTCTAAAGTCTGAAACCCTTGGAGCATGATCAATTTTGGAGATGAGAGTTATCAAGGTATGATTCCATTGCTTGAGTAACCAACCACTAATAAAATTCCTGCACCGCATAGGTGTTTGCAATCAACCCCAATTTTGTCTCAAGCTGCTGTGTAAAATTTTATATTATAACCATCCGGCCCGGGTTATAATTTCTTCTCCTATGATTGGGAGCTGAAGAGATGATGCTTTCTATTGCTTTCATCAATTTCCAGAGTAACTTAAGTTTTCAGAGGGGTTGAAGTTTCTACATTCGCATCCAATGAGGAAGCAAAATTTTGAAGGATCATAATTCAACAAATAACTTATACAAACGTCCATAAAGGAATTCTAGAGCTTTAAGGCTTGCACCGAACTTGTTCCTAGTGCCATAGAAATGAAATGGCACCGCACTTGCAGCGGGATTGTTCATTTTGGATGCGATGCTGGCAAAGTGATGAACTGATGGGACCTGCACTGCCATGATAGCTTAGATTTGTCAACCTGATTAGCTCAAAAATGGACAATAACCTTAATCAAGCTGGTCGATGCATTTTAAAAGTTGCATGATTTGACTTTTGACAGGCAACCACCATCCTCATTATCACCATAGACAGCAATTGGTTTCACAAAGAGCGACGCAGATTTGGTCAAAGCAAAGCACTTGAGTTATCCACCCACTTTAAACTCATATTAAGGAAATCATAGTGATGCATATAAAACAAAGCTATCTCTTACTAAGGATCTTGTCCCCTGCTCGACAAAGGATTACTATTCTTTGTTAATGGTGCTTCATTATATTCGGCCTCTTCCCAACCACCTTCGTATTCTCTATCGTCGTTGATGTTGTTTAGTTGGACTTCGTTGGAGAAAAACTAATGATTTAAGTTGATGAAAATGGAAGAAATAAATTTAGTATTTGGTTCAATGCGCTTGAGAGGGAATATGCATGTATACATAGATGGAGAAAAAAAAATTTGTGAACAATAGGTAATAAATAAAAGTTTCTAATCGATCATTTTCCAAAGTTACATGTCCTTCACTGCCAAATTATTGAGATGCTTAATTTCTTTATTTTCATTTCATGGAATTGCCTCATCTTAACTTGGTCACAAGTCGCTTTCATTTTTCCTGGATCCACTACCACACTGCCCTTTAAATCAGGAAACCCTACTAAAGTATAAGCCATATGCTATCGCAATGAACAATGCATGGGGAAAGGAATGTAAATCACAGATGGATATTAACCCAAACAGTAATCAGTGTATGGGAAAGGTTAGGAACCTAAGCTACAAGTCAAGAATTGACCTCTAGTCCTCGTGGTAGTAACACCTTATGCACTAGCCAATTGTCTATCATGAGAGAATAGGATGACAACTCATATGTTATTATTTTCTATGCGCTTGCAATTGCCAAACACCCTCATATTTCTACAAAAAAAGTTATATGATAACCTCGGGCATCCCACAACTGGCCTCACAACCATCTGTAGAGAGGTAAATTAAGAAACCGAGCATGCCACTATGTAGGAGAGTATTTTCCACATGCTTCGTCAGGAATTAACCTTTACCCATTTTTGTAAATCTACCACAAAGTAACTAGGTCGGCTATGCTAGGGGTGCCAAACGCTCTCATATATGCTTAATATTGTGATGACATTAAAGTACTTTTTTTGTTATCACTGATGGTAGGGCATATCAAGTGGATCACTTACAACTTAATTGAATGTCATAGATTTTTTTGATTTTGATGTGTTAAATTCACATCTATAATGATCTTTTGCTATGGAAATCTATTGTTGCATATGAGTTCGTGATGCAGGAGGCTCCAAATAATTTTTGTCATTGTTTAGAGGTATTTTCGTCCGTTTTGTATCTTAGGTTTTTGGATCTATTTTAAGATTATCTTTGTCTTTTTGTATTTTACAATTTTTGGTTTATTTAAATACTTATTTGGATTGAGGTTAGAGATGCTCTTTGATTTGGAAAATAAAACTCTTTCCGGTTAAACTCTTTTCGTCCTTTTTGGATCTATTCTATACATTTTTTTCTGCAATTCCTCTGAGAAAACGAATTCGCAAAATAATCTTCATTCTGTCTCGTGTCAATTGGTATCTGAGCCTATCAGATCCCATGGATGGTCGTCGTGATCATGACAAACAGGTTTCAATTGAGAAAGCCCGATATCGCGATCATAGCATCTAAGACAAGATGCTTGAGGGTCTATAGTGACAAGTCACAAAATTAACCTAGCATCTAGTGGCGCGGGATTTTAAAGATCATAAGTTATCTAATCTTATTTCTAATCCCACCCAACAATTACGATGCTGATGAGATAAACAAGGCAAAACTAAGATCAGATTGAGAGAAAATGGAGAGTCACTTTCTTCCTTCCGACTACATTCAGACTTTGTTTCGACAATGTTAGGCGTTGAGGCAAGGTGTAAAATCGGTTGATGATTATACAAAGGAATTTCATCGGTTGATTGCTAATTGAGCATTATGCAGTCAATCAAATGAGATTTTTTGATCGATCAACAGTCTCGACTATTGGAGACAGAGACTATAAAATGGAGCCAGAGGCTTGAGGGAAATAACACCACACTCGAATATAAGGGTGTTAAAAATGAATCCGACTCGATGACCCAACCTGAATCGACCCGAAAAAAATCAGGTTTGGGTTGTAGGGTTGGATATTTTCAGGTTCGGGTTCTAGTCGAGTTTGGGTTGACCCGAATTTAGAATTTAGTGGATTTTTTTTGAGGTTAAATCAAATTTTATTTTAAAAATTAAGATAT
>JBBPFP010000044.1:5881575-5895508 GCA_037974795.1 Kaempferia galanga | reverse complement strand
CCTAATTGACAACTACCTAATTAACAAGATATATTAGTTAATATATACAGATAAATATATATTAACTAATATGTACACATAATAGGAACCAATACTTCGACACAAAGTGAAACTTTTAACCTTGTCCCTAACCTAGATTATGATGCCATATTTGCTGCCATAAGTGTGCATAAGCTTAATTCTTTCATTCCATCAATCTATCAATCAAAAAGTCCGTTTATAATGAGTCTTTAAATTCAAAAAACTTAGAGAGCAAGTGAAAGAGTAAATGACCTAAAAAAAATTTGTGCTCATGCATCTCATGTGCTCGTGTCATTAAAACAAAAGTTTCTCAAGCACCAAATTAGCATGCTTGCGTGCAATATATTTCCATAAGTGACTATTTTCTAATGCTTTGATTTGCAATTAAGTTTTCTTGGGCATGCTATCTGAATTAGTTGTTTGGGTCGAGAAATAATAAATTTTAGTGATTCAAAGATTTCAATGTTGGCGGGTTTGAAGGTTGGGAGCCATGAAGATGAGGGCTGTGAGTGTGTTGATCCCATTATCAGCTTGGGCATCATTTCATTTTTCTATTTTCTTATTTTTATCACCTCATATGTGGTGCTTTTGCTCCTTATCATTTTATTTCGGGTACTATACATGCCCAGTTTTTAAATTGAGAATCTGTAACTTTGTCTCAAGTATTGCCAACTAACAAAACAGTGTTAATTGCCATTTTAAACTATCATCATGTCTACTGCTCCTTTTAGAATGGTGATTTATGCTTCCCTCAAATTTTTACTTTTGATATTGCATGATACAATTTCTCCATATATATTTGAATCTTTGTATGATGCCTATAAATTATCTTTAGTCTAGGTCAAATAGTGTAATTATGAAAATTCCGTGCAAATATGAGGGCTATGATCAAACTCTGAAAGCTTAGTTTATACTTTAATGCCTTTTTTTTTGTATTTCTCTCCTTTGTTTTATTGTTCTTAAGATTTATGTCAATCATCTTCTGAGATTTGCAATCAAAACTCTTAAAGAATACTATTAAAATACTTGAAATATAACTTGTTTAGCAAAAGTTGGGAGTTAAAGTTCTACAAAGTTGCTCATGGATTTCCATTCAATGTTAGTACTATCTTACACTAATAGGATGATCTCTAGTTGATCATGTAAATCTCAAGTGAGTAATCATGAAACAAGAAAGTGTGTGCTTTGGTAAAACAAATTAGGCTCTCTATAAGCTATCTTTACTTTCAGGTAGTTGCTAAATGACTTGGTTTTCAATCTTCTATACTACTATTCTATATAATTGATTGCCTTTGTGTATTTAGTGATATTATCACGCCCTGAGCGAGGACATGAGTGGACACTGGATACCTACAAGAACAACATATAGATATACAAGGAATTAGTAACAGAATAAATGAGTCAAAGCGCAATTAATTAGACTACATAAAAGATAGATTATACCATAACAGGGAATTGAATCTTTATTGAGATAAAGCAGCTTGCTATATCTGGAAATTTTAGAGAAGCCATGTAATGATTATGCACCTCTTAAAAGCTGAAGTATCACATAAATAATAATGCATGTCTTTTGTGGACAGTATCAAACAAACAAAACAATAACATTTTCAGAAATGTGTAGTTATCTTGGTGTCTTAGGTCTACAAAGAGCATATAACTCAAGTTGAACTAGTTCCATCTAAGATAACAAAAGCATATCGACATGTCATTGTATATCCCCTCTGGTAGACATGTCAAGCGCTCACTTTGTGGATTGTTCACTCCCAGACAAGTTAATAATCTCATGTGTTTTTAAGCTTAATTTCAAGATTACATTTACATTAATCAATACAATAGATATACCATTTAATATGCTATTAACTTTATTACAAACAGTAACCATTTGTATCATCTAAAACATGGTATGAACAAGAGTTCCTAAAACATTCCCATTTAAGCTGTAATTCTGTGATGTGCAAGTTGAATTTCTTTTCCTTCTCTTTTCTTTGCTGCAGAGATCTTCTTTTCTTTCAGTTTCTAGTTGCCCTGACTTTCTCATTATCAACATATCTTCTCAAAAACCTTTTCAATTCTACAATTAACCTTTTCCTTTTCTTCCGTTAAGTTCCAAAAGATCTTAACTCTATCTTCTTTTTATCTTTTCTACATCTTTCATTTTTTCCCTTTTCATTTGTCAAACTTAATTGCACGTATATGTTTGGTTCTGCTTCTCTTTTCATAGTCCTCTTTTTTGTTTTTTAATTACACTTTTCTTTTTTACTCTTCCCCCTCTCCTCTTTCTCTTCACCGAACAGAACTTTGTTCTTCCACTCCAATCCCCTCTATCTTCTCCCTATCCCCTTTATCTAGTCTCTCAAAACTCTAAATTTTTCTTCTCTTTTAAATTACAGAGGAGAGAATTTCTCCTTAGCTTGGAAGCTACAGATGATCTTTAAAGGTTATCGCTATCTTTTTCTGAACAGCACAATTGGCATAGCAAGGACAGCTCTTCTTTTTTGTAAATATTTACCATGGGCTGAATTCCGTAATTCAATCGACTAACCTCACAGTTTATCTTGTTAAGGAGTTAATATGTATTTGTATTTTGGAGATTAGTTGAACTTATCCTTGTATTTCCGCTAATCATTGGGTTATTGCTTTCACAACAATAACCTGCCTAATGTAGCATTAGGACTTTGCTAAATTTTCTCTGTCTATTGTTTTGCTGACTAAAGATTGGCTTTATAGAGTCCACATATTATCTTGTGGTTGAATATTATTTTTACATAATTTGGGGTGAATATACTCCTGCAGGAAATTTAAGGGAGGCAACTTGTCATCTAGAATCGCTCACTGTACACCACTCTTTTGTACAATTTATGTCGTCTCAAAGGGTAAATTGTCATCTGTCCGTCCATCAATATCTGGAACAGATGAGACTCAATCATTACCAGTGATAGAGGATAGAATAAAAGAATCAAATGATTCTGCTGTAGTTTCTCGCAGTTTTTCAAGCACTTCTAGTTCAAAGTCAGGTAATTAGTTCTATATCTCAACATGTTCAAGTGATATTCCTTTTGCATCCAGATCTCCATAATAAGAGCACATATTGCAATGAATATTCTGTTGCTTGGTATCTAATGTTTATTCTGCTGGTAAATATAGCATGAACAGATATGAACCTATAACAGTCACAGACATTTATACAGTCTGGTTGAGTATCACTTGATGCATCGTTAGCATTTAAAGCGTGAAGCAAAAACTTTGGGTCTGTCAAAGAAAAGTTATGTTTTGAGCTAATAAAAAAGAATTCAGCAAGTCAAATTGGCATTTAACCAAATAAAAATGGACCTTTAATAAAATTAAAAGTTGATTTGGAATTCTAATATGAATCAAGGTTAATGCATTGTGTACAACAAATCAAGCCATAAGTTCCAACTTTTTCACTTCAGCTATATGGATGTTATCCCCATTGAACTCTTCAAGAGATATTGCTTGCATTAAATAAGATTTTTTTCTTTGGTCTCCCTCCATCCACTCTCTTCTAGTTTAATAACTTTAACTTGTCTAACCTTAGAGCCTATTTGCCCTCTTTGTATGTGCCCATATTGTCTTACTGTAAATTCTCTTATTTTATCAACTATCAGAGCTTCTACACCTTATTTTTTTAGAATAGTAATATAATTTTCTTCTAGAAATACCACATTTCTTTTTTATTCTCACCTTTGCTACAATTTTCCCCCCTATTATTTCCTAGCTACCCAGGACTCTGATTGGAAGTCTAAAGGTCATGTGACACAACGATCACACAATAATCTAAATGCTTCTCTCCATTCTAACCAACCACTCATTTATGTTTTTTTTTTTTGGTATTTTCATCAATTCCTCATTGAATATTAGATCCAATAAATAAAAAACTCTTGTTCAGTCCATCTTAACTATTTCCCAATTCTCTTGCGTGGCAAGTGTTAGACTCTTTTGCTAGTAATACTATCATCTTTTACATCACTTTTCTTTAGTTTCCCTATAGCACTCACACCATCAGTAAATTGGAGATTTGTATCTAGACTGGAAGACATTGGAGTTCTTCGCGTTGAAAAAAGAAACCCGTGGCAGGGGTTTCAAATATAATGGACATCCAAAAGCAACATAGGGGCCGCTTCACAAAACACGATCACAATCCATAGCCTAGGGATGTTGGAAGTACTTGGTTTTCTTTGTAGGTGTGTAACATTTTCTTCTTAGACACTTGGAGGTGTGCATATGGAGCAAATTGTACCAAAGAGTTGATCGTTGGGGCCGAGGAATAATCCACCCACTTTTTTTCCTCCGTAGGTCAGACAACAACCTGCTTAAGCTTTAGCTGTTGTGTCTCTTCTACATCAATACACTTCTCAATTTGGCCAAGGAGCTCATCATAGCTAGCCAGAGATTAGGGAAAATCTCTCTCGGAGACCTTGCGAGAAAGCATTGCCAAGGGGACCTCTAACATTGCTTGGGTGAAGCGTTGAATATATTTTTGAAATGACTCATGCCCTTGCTGCTTCAGACTAAATAGAGTGAGGAGAGTCTTTTGATGCTTCTTACAGCTAGCAAAGTGGTGCAGAAGGTAGAACATAACTCTTCAAAAGAATGAATAACGTTGGATTTAAATGTGTTGAACCACTACTGGCTACATTATACTCAGCTTGAGTACTGGTGGAAGGGAGTCTTTAGATACTTCTTACAGCTAGCAAAGTGGTGTAGAAGGTAGAGCAGAACTCTTCAAACGAATGAATGTTGTCAGATTTAAATGTATTAAACCACTACTGCGCCGGCCTAACATTTTACTCAGTTTGAGTATTGGTTGAAGATAGCAGTGTTCTCGAACTGATACAGATGATCTTCTAGGTTGAATGAGTCGTTATACTCCCTTAGTGGTGAAAATTTAGTAGGTAATTCTTCTTTTTTTGGATAAGTAAAAGATGTATCTCATGTGGCAAAATGTACAAAATGGGTCTAGAGGTACTCATTTCTTATGGAGTATTAGATTTGTGTAGGCCTTTCTTCTCTCTATATCTACTTGTTCCTCCCAAAAAAAAACTATAATTTCAGGCCCTTCATACATACTGAATCATGAAAGAGAAGGCAAGATGACGAGCCTTTGTCAAAATCCTACTCCTTTTGTAATGTCGGACTCGTATCATCCGCCGATAGGTGGAAATCTCTGGATGCATACGAAGTCAGTCTCTAATTCGGAGACACACTGTAGATAGCGGAATCCCCAAATAATGAAAGGGCATGGTGCCCTCTGGGAAACAGTGATGTAGGAGCCTCTTGCGTGTCGTGCCGTCAACTTCAGCAAGATAGATGCTCAACTTCAGGTGGTTAACTTGAAGTCCCGCAGTCTCTCCAAAGCCTGTAAGCATGTAGTCACGACCCCAACTGAAGCTAGTTTGACATGAGCGCACTGTGGATGGTATCTGAAACCAGGCTGAGATGTGCATCGCTGTAGCTGCCTCCTGAATATCTC
Source organism: Kaempferia galanga (assembly GCA_037974795.1). Lineage (NCBI taxonomy): Eukaryota > Viridiplantae > Streptophyta > Magnoliopsida > Zingiberales > Zingiberaceae > Kaempferia > Kaempferia galanga. The sequence continues at coordinate 5,889,996 of JBBPFP010000044.1, read as the reverse complement.
AATACAGATACCAAATAGGTATGGCAATAGTAGGTAGTTCTTTAGTTAGGAGCTCAGTGGGGAAGAGATGTGGAGAGTCGCCGTTCATGGTTTTGTGCGCTTTTTGGAATATACCCTTGATGTCTCTAGAGAATCAGTTGAGTAGGCCCCACTTGAGAACTTTGGGCCATGGACTCCTGTGGCTGTTCAGCACGGTGCTTTAGTTACTTTGCCTGGGTCTTAAAGTTGAGTTCTGAGCAGTATTCCGCTGGAGAACCTCCTGAACAGTTGCAGTGATGAGCTGTGTCAGTTGCACCAGGGTAACGAGACCAACTGCTATCTCTAGATTGTTGAACTGAGGTTGACGCTGCCAACTAGTGGAGGATTGGTTCTTCTGGATTGTTCCTTCGAGTACTCATTAAGGAAAGAAGACTGTTGGTGCAATTGTGTCCCAAGTGATCGTGTTACTATTTCTGTGCATTAAGTGCATTAAGTTTATAATGAACACACAAAATTTGGTTGATAACATGAATGTATAAGACATGCAATGAATGTGAAGTTCTAGAAACTAGAATCCTTGAGCAAGCTGTCAGAGATTAGGTGAGATTGTAATCTCAATTCTCAAGGTTCACGTGTTTTAGGTAAGTGTAAATTTGTCTTGTAGAGAGCCTTCACCCTAGGATTATGAGTTCGTTGTTGTAGTCGGTGAGCAAGCTGGATCCCAGAGGCTTAAAGAGGTGTGAGTAAAATCGGAATCCTCGAATAGATTGAGTTGACCAATGGTTAATTTAGTCAACTGGAGTGTCAAGTTGATTATAAGTTAGTTTTTCGTGTAGACTGGACTGCATATAAGAGGTATATGCCTCTTTTATTTGAATTTGAGCCAACTGAAGTATATTTCAACTGATTGAAGAAGATTTTAGTTGACTGGACAATTTTGAAAAGTAGTTGTTGTCCAGTCGTTGAAGACATTTCTATATAACTATCACACATTTCTTCTCATGAATAATGCACAAAGATATTCATAGTGAGATTGTGGGAATCATCCACTTGATAGATCGTTCATGTCAGTTATGGAATAGGTTTGTTAATATTGCATCTTTTTATTTATGCTTGTTTTTTTTTAGTTTTACATGAACAAACACGAGACTTGGTTAGCAATAATAAAACAAGATAAAATTTATTTAAGTATAGATGATGATACAGTAAGAGATAGAGCTCAATGGAGTAAAAAGATCATATAGTTGACCCCACCTAGTGGGATAAGACTTGGTTATTGTTTGTTTATTTGTTGCATGAGCAAACACACAAGATCACGTGAATCACTGTTGCAGAAGAATGGGAGAAAGTGAAATTTGAATTTGTAGGTCAAAGCACTACTCCCCCTCTTCTCTGGCCCGCCTCACCTCTAGCTTCTAGTCATCATTGATCCAGGATCCTCAACAAATACAAGTAGTGATACTGTAACATATGTAGCATATAGCATATGATGGATATCACAAGTGTTATATGCAACTAATAAAGGGTAATAAAATCTCAACTTTATTATTATGTGAGACCCTAGAAATACAGTTAGTCCCAATTTGGTAACCTTTGTATTTGTTTCTTGGAACTTTTATTATATGTTTTCTATCTTACCATGCCTCAAAAGGTGTTCTTATTTGTTTCTTGGAATTTTTATTTTATGTTTTCTATCTTAGAGTGTCTCAAAAGTACTGAGACATATCTAGAAAGCAAATCAAGTACACACTACAAAACAACTACAAAACTAGAGATAAAGGAAAATCATGAGTTGATGATTATCACATTAGTTTGTATTTATTTGTTGATCAATTATATTTATCTTTGTGATGAGACATAATTGTGGATAACAATTGAGCAAATGAGATCATAATGTGATAAATAATCTAGGGTACAACATACTATACATGTACCAAAGACTTTTTCAAGAAGTTATTTACTCCTAATTATCTAAGTACGAATTGTGAGCTTCCAGTATGTTGGTCACATGACCTATTTATCTAAGTATGAATTGTGGAGAGATTGAATAATGAGTTTATCTCATCATGTGCAAGTGGGAGATGAAGGATTAATGGATCGGGCCCATCCATGAAGAATCAACTAAATTCAATATTCCTTCACTTAATCAAACATAACCAACATATAAGAAATTTTAAATGAATATTTATGTTTGAATAGTCATATTCTGAAATTCAAAGTGCTATATTTAGCATCCTTAGGTAGATTAATCCAAATTCTATAAACATCTTTAGTTCCCTTTTACTTAGCTAAAGTTTAATTGGCATATAGTCAAAATGAATCCTTTGATCTGAATGTAAATGCCACGTTCAGCAAAATCTATGTTTATAATGCATTTTGGATATGATATATAACATAAACAGAAAAGAAATATATTTTTTATATATCACGTGAAGAAAATCTTTCTACTTACAAATTTTAATCTGAATAAGAAAAAAAAGAAGCTAAAGCTCATCCCTGTAGTAATATTGCTTTGGTAATGGTACCAGACACTTTGTAGAAAAAAAAATTGAATGTTAATATAGTTGAAGAGAAAAAGAGTCTTTGGTCAAAATGAACAGAATTAATTGATATTCTGATTATTTTTTTCTATGTGCAAAATCCCTAGACTCAGATGCAGAAGCAATCGTTTCTTCACTTGATTCTTTGGGACAGCTTCAAGAGAATCTAAACTCTATCAGCAAGGGCAGTGATATACCTAGTTTAGTTCCTCTTCCAACTGCAGATGTCTCTCCTTTTGGAGAATCTAGAATTTCCACTTTTAACATATCAGTGTCTCAGTGTACAAGCAGCGTGGGTAGTCTGAGAAGCTATCAGACAGATAAATCATGGAATTTTGATATGAGTTCAACGCCATACAATTCAAGAGAATGTACAGCATCAGGGAATGAGGTAGCTCACCTAACATAGATTAATGTACGAATTCAATAATATATTGCTTCACCTGAAATGATAAGTGTTGCAGGTTCACATTGATTCTGTATGTGTAGGGAGATATCCATGGGAAACTTGAAAGACTCGAGAAAGAAACACTTGCATGTGCAAGTGATCCCTATTTGAAGTATACATGGGAAGAAATTGTTGCTGCTACCTCATCATTCTCTGAGGCTAATATGATTGGAGTTGGAGCAAATGGTAAAGTTTATAGGGGGAGTTTCCATCACACAGTGGCAGCCATAAAGGTGTTGCACTCAGATGCAGGATACAGCATAAGGCAGTTCAAGCAAGAGGTGTTGCTTTAATTTGTTTTCTTTAATTCCAATATCTTAACCATCTGCTACTTTATATAGGTTTATATTCTTCCAGTAATGTCTTTCAAGTGTCTAATTTGTACTTTCAACCTGCCAGCTTAAAGTTCTTTCCAGAGTTCGTCATCCCCATGTGCTATTGCTGCTCGGTGCTTGCCCTGATAAGGGCTGCTTGGTTTATGAATACATGGAAAATGGTAGCCTGGAGGACAGATTACAATGCAAAAATAGTACGATTCCAATACCATGGTTTTGTCGCTTTCGAATAGCCTGGGAAGTTGCTTCTGCTCTTGTGTTTCTCCACAACTCAAAGCCAGAACCTATTATTCACCGAGATCTTAAACCTGCTAACATTTTACTTGACAATAATTTTGTGAGCAAGATTGGTGATGCTGGTCTTTCCACTTTGCTTCCTACAACTCTAAGCTTGTCTTTGTCTACAATACACAAGGACACTGCTCCTGTTGGCACATTTTTCTACATGGATCCTGAGTACCAGAGAACTGGCTTGGTTTCACCCAAGTCTGACACCTATGCACTAGGAATGGTGATCTTACAGTTACTGACTGCAAAACCTCCAGTAGGTCTTACCCTTCTCATTGAAACTGCATTGGAAAATGACTCTTTGATGGAATTTTTAGATTCCAAAGCTGGGCGGTGGCTGGAAGAAGAGGTGAAAGAACTAGCTAACCTTGGACTTAGTTGTTTAGAGCTAAGGAGTAAGGACAGGCCCAACTTGAAAGAGCAGGTTCTTCCAGTGCTGGAGAGGTTGAAAGATAGAGCTGAACAAGCTCATTACTCAGTACATGAACTCTCTGTCCCCCCAAACCATTTTATTTGTCCACTTACGAAGGTATTCTCTCTCTCTCTCTCTCTCTCTCTCTCTCTCTCTCTCTCTCTCTCTCTCGTTTTTGTTATTATATTTTTATTATTACTGCATGGTAAGTGATGACTTTAAATCAGCAGAAGAGATAAATTTAAAACTTAACCATTCTGCTTCTCAAAGACAACACAACTAATTCTGCACACCCACTAAAATATAAGAGAAACCACAACATTTAGTTCACCAACTCAAATAGGATAGAGCCGTTAGGGAAAACTCATCAAAACTTTTCCCTCCGGATGATTCTTTAAAAGTTCTCCTAGCTCCTGAAGCAAACTTCTATCTTCTATCTTACGGGGGCACCACATTCAAATATTAGTTAGATAGGAAGTTTGCTGTCTTATTTAGCTCCGCTGTAGCATAAGTGGATGTCATGTATGATAAATGATTCATCAGTTTCAAAATTTGCTTACTAGTTATGTTTAGGGAAACATACACTGAATGTGAGTCTTACCAGAGTAGCTCCTAGCTAAATTCATTTGTTAATGAATAAGTTAGGCTGTCTACTGTATCCTAACTCTTCGAACATTACAGAATTCTGATCCTCGTATTTTACAGGAGTTCTTGTTAATGCATAAGTTAGGCTGTCTACTGTATCCTAACTCTTCGAATATTACAGAATTCTGATCCTCGTATTTTACAGGAGTTCTCCATGATGATTTCACATCAAATATCCTATTGTTGTTTATAGCCAAGCCAGCATGAATGTTTATTGTTATATGATTCTTAGGAAAAGAGCATGATTACTCTTTGATAATCAGAAGTTGAAATGCACGGTCAAATTATAAAATTTGTAGCTGTAAAGGAGATCGGATCCTCTGTCCCACAAATCCGTACCCGTGTCCCATTAGTGTTTTTAATGGCTCAGATCAAATGGGGATGAGATCTGAGCTGTTAAAAACACTAATGGGACACAGGTACATGAGATTTGTGGGATAGAGGATCTCGTCTCCCTGTAAAGGGAGAATTATTCCAGCACGCTACCCTAGGTAGTATGTATATATGTTATTAATCAATTAGGTGATGTTACACAAACACCATTACTTTAGAACATTTTGGTCAGCAAATCCACTAGATAATCATTGGAGCTAACCAATGAAGTAAGCCCATGAGATGATTATTGGAGCCAATTAATGAATTGAATGATCTTATTAGATTGCACTTTCTTTTGAACGAATTGACAATCAATCTTTAATTTTTTATATTATGTCCTTTAAACGAAACACTAGGTTGTGGTCGTGTGCATATAGCAACTTTATCGTCACAAGATTTATTGACTCTGTAGGTGCATATCCTAGCTTACAAAAACTTTATCTGCAATAACTATGGAAATCTATTATAAGTAGCTTTATAGATCAAGGATTGTTCCTTAGGTGCCAAGGTAATTGCATCAATATTATCGTCAAATAATCTATCCGAAGAGAACATTTTCTGAATTGCTTTAATTACATTATACCTAATAACACACCAATTGGCAGAAAATGTGTTATTAAAATCTGAAGAACATCTTTTCATAGTGTGGTCTTTGATTTGTTACCAAACCCAATTGAATTGTCTGAGCCATTGTTATTCAATAAAGGCCACAAAGTCAACAAGATGTTCAACAAATAGTTGTTTGCCATGTAACTTATGTTTTTCATGTGCTACCGAAGTGTGAATTTGTAAATATGTCTTCAAAATACAAAGTGAAATCACACTGGATTTTTTGCAGACTGTAATGGATGATCCCTGTATTGCTTCTGATGGTTACACATACAACCGTAGTGCGATCGAGATATGGCTCAGCAGGAACAACAAATCCCCCATTACAAATTTACCATTTCTGCACAAAGACATTACACCTAACAATTCCCTTCTTTCTGCTATTAGAGATTGGAAGTCTAGAGAAAATGACACAATGATTGTGCCATCTTGAAAAAGCCATTACTCTCAAAAGGCAAACACCTTAGACTGGAAAAGTTTTTCACCCGTGAATTTACACACAAAATTCATCATGGTACATATAAGGAAAACTGTTTCAAGGAAAATTTTACAATATGCTCCTGTAAATGCAAAAACATACTGTTTGATGTATTGTATTCTGTTGAGAGATGATATTCTTTTTGACAGTGGTGTAAAAAGAGGATGACTGGTTTGGAAAGTGAATTTCTTGTGCAATCATGTAAATGCCCTTTTGCTGGACAAAATTAAGTTCTCTGTATCTGATATGTAATTTGATAGATACAGATTCATTAATTCACGGTGCGAATGTGTCTGTTGACCTTCATGAAACTGGGAGATCGTCTTAAGAAATTCTAAATCAGTGAAATGCTGCATGTCCAAATAGTTTTAGAACAATGAAGAGTGCCTCTGCAAGTTAGGATTTAGTATTGGTCGTGTTATTGTCCAAACTTGTCTATCTCCATCAGTTTTCATTATCGGTCAGGCATTAGCTAGCAAACTATTTGTCAAAGCCGGTGAGATTTGGAGATTCTTGAAAAGAATTGCTTTATTATTAGCTTTCATAACTATACGACCAAAATGCTAGTCAGGGTAGTGTTTATTTTTATTTTATTTTTTCATTTTATTTTAAATTCTTTTATTTGTGAAAGTGAAAATTTAAAATAGAAAATAAGGAAATAATAGGTAAAAAATTTGAAACTTTCTTTTTTCAAAATGTCAAGGAGATTTTTAAAAAAGTAAAAGGGGCATCACCTAAATTGGACAACGTTTAAATTATTTGATCATTTTAAAAGTTTAATCACTTTGAGAATATATAAATTCATAGATCCCTTCAACCTATGCTCTCCCTCTATTAGGAGGTTTGTAATGACCCTGTGTTTTATGAAATGAAACTTCTACACTTCTCTTCATGGCACATCAAATAATCAATAATATGTGAAAGCAATACATGGAAGCATGATCAAAAATATCAAGCAAGCTTAACAAATAACTCCTTTTTTTTAGAATAGCATGAAAGTCACGTAAATATTAAAACAAAGCGAATATAATTATTACACATAATAAACATCCTAGAAATATAAGATAGCTATAAGTATTATCAAACAACTAAATTATAACTTTGCCAACATTGGATATCATAATATCGATTATAGATGCTAACTTTTGCACTATTTATGTTATGTTATGATGTCTCTACGTTGCATACAGTCATTAAAAATATAAACAAGACCCCGTGGATTTTCTTGCATGGATGATTAGTAATCACATTTTACTCCAATTAAAAATATAAATAAGGCCTTTAAAAATATAAAAAAGGTGCCAAATGCTTAAATCTAAACTAACAATACTATTCTAGTTGACTACCAACTAAATTATATATAAAGAAATAATATAATTTTAAAATTTTAAAATATTTATGAAAGTAAAAAAATCATGAAAATTTATATATATCAAAGTATCCTAATCCTAGAAAACATTATTTTTCCTATAAAATCATATATTTTAAAATTTAGGCATAAAACTCAAGCTAAAATGTTTAATGGCTGAGTGTCATTTTGAATCACCTATTCCTATGAGCTTGATAACATGTATATCAACAAATTATAAGTATGAGACTCACTGACATATAATTTTGCCAAATATATGATCCTGAAGATACTTAGTTCTAAAATTATGCCTAAACATAATAATCATGTATAATATTAGAGCAAAAGATAAAATCATTATTTCAGCGTCCATGACCCTTTCGATTGGGGGGAGGGGGCGCAGACACTAATCGAGACATTTTACATCCACTGAGTAAATGAAAGAGGATAAATCATTAGGACCTAATATTAGATGAGTTTGAGTTATAAAAATAGTCTCCTGTAATATAGGATAAGGATGTATATAATAGACCTAATATAGTTTGACTCTTCTTTAGGATTCCGTATTGATAGAAACTTTGTGCATTGGACTGTCCTTTATATGAATTAATTTAACATAAGTTTGACTCGTTAGGAGTAAGTTAACAGTTCTCCACACTTCATTGGTATACCCTAATCCATCTACATTAATGAGATGCTGTTCTTGGAAACCCAAATGCATCGGGTCTCAAATGAGATAACTAGAAGTTATTCACTAAGGGTCCTTCTCTAGTTACATACTTGGCATGATGTTCTTGTAGGCATAACTTAACCTAGAGGATTCTTGTGATTTGACATTGTAGTTGAATAGACCCCTATGATATGTGTTAAGATCTTGTTCTTAGGCATTGGTTTTTGCTCTCAAATTGTCTTTATCATAAATTAGTCTTGACTCCCTAAGATCATGTCTAAGTATTTGGAGCCT
>JBBPFP010000044.1:5834442-5847677 GCA_037974795.1 Kaempferia galanga | reverse complement strand
TCTTGCTTGTTGTATTGCTTTTGGTCAGCTGCAGCTCGGAAGGGTATCAGAGAAGAAAAGAGTACTACTGCAAGGAGTGATCTACCATATGAATCATACGTAATGGAATAGAAATTAAAAGCTTCAAACCACATAAATCAATGTGTCATTTGTGTTTGTATTTCTTTTTCTTGTTTTGGGCTTATTTCTGTCTATTCTACTATGTAAATTCATTTTGTCGACGATAACGAAAGATATCAACAGGCCTCTAGTTGCACACATCAGTACTGCAATAACTCCCTTTTATTTTCATCTCTTTTGATATTTTTCTTTAGTAAACATGAAATGACACTCACAAGCAAAAGTAACACCATATTAAACAAAGTTGGATATTGTTTAATTGATAATAAGCCCAATTGGCAAACACACACAAAATATATATATCTATATATAATAGCTCAGCCAGTTCGTCAACTTTGAAAAACACCTCTTCAATCCTCTAACTCAATAATCTTCACTACAGAAGCATCCCCAACCTTTTGGCACACCACAACACGATCATGAGACTTGATCAAACCACAGGCCTTACCATAATCCAGTGCCATCTTCAGAATCGACTCGTTGGTTGCACTGGTTGACTCGGCCTGCAGGAACAAAGGCATAAGCTGAGTTGTTTGCAAACAATAAAAAATAGGCAGACAAAGCTTGCCAAATAATGCAAATAATTTATTGATATTACCAAATCTCTACAAGCAAAACTACCAATAGTTTACGTAGATATGTACATGGTGTGCTATTGATATTGTCATAACTTGCCAGCCCTAACTACCTTTATAATATAGCATGGAGCAAGTTTTATGATCAACTGTCAGACTTGTTACCAGAAGCTAGGAAAAATAAGCTATAAAATTTGTGCAGCCATCTAATAAAGAAATGGAATCCTTAGAAGAAAAATATTCCTCCCTGCAAGTAAAAAGAACTCTCTAGAGGAATACCAATTTAATTATAAGAAAGTTTCAGTAGGGAAAAAAAAAACACAATAACATAATTTGTACAAGAAAGATGACTAAAAATACTTACAGCGTGGCGAGGATCGGCAAGCAAGGGGAAAAGGCCTCTAACAATGAGAGATTGCTGAGCCTGCCAACATTTTTCACTTCAATTAGTGTTGAGTTAATTATAGTACTAATAACCAATCTTCCGTTAAATTAATTAAAGATTTCAAAAGGAAACAACACTGATGTATAAAAAAGTCAAAACTTGATAATAGCAAAGAGAAATAACATTCCCAGGTATCAGTATAGCCTATCTGAAGGCATATTCTGCATTAATAATTTCTTTTAAAAAAAAAAACATGAAAAGAAGTCCACTAACTTGGAAGGCACCAATCAAACTCCACTTAAGCTGGTTAGTTTTAAGGCGAGGAATGACCACAGATAGCACTGGCATAGTAGGTCTATACTTGGCGATTAACCTATACAAAACATGTTAAACACAAAAATATTTAATGCAGTAATCAACACAATGGATAAATGAAGATAAACACAGAATTTTTAACGGAAACAGCACCTTGCAGCTCTTCCAGTTGAAGTGAAACAAATAATAACTGAAGCCTTAACTTTAATTGCAGCACGTACCTGGGGAAATAATTATTTGAATATAACTTAAGGGATAAGCATACTTCAATGGGTAAACTTTGTTATGACAGGAATAAGAAAGAATAGTTTAGCATACAGCTGATGAAGCAATGGACTCTAGGTGGGTCATTGGTTCTCCAACATATTTCACAGTTTTCTTAAAGTACAGATCCTGGTTGAATACCTTCTCAGCCTGCAAAGCAAAATGAAGGAATTTTAAAAAGTAGTCAGTAGTGAGACCCTAGATGCCCTCATTTCTCCCAACAGGCCAATGTTGCTCCAAATGGTCTCATTTAACTTTGTATAAAAAAATATCCATTTCGTTCTACATAATAGTATCCTCTTCTTGCCAGAAACTATGTTAAGTTTATCAATTATTGCTGCTCTCATATAAAGCCAGACTGATTGAAGGAAGAGGAGAAAGATAAGCTGACATCATGGCTCCATCCTGGTCCAGCAACTATGTTTGCCAACGTCTTATTTCAAGTGTTTGTTTCAGTCACTTAGTTTCCTGTTATGTGTGTTGAGTTAGTTATATAAGCGGTACTTATGGTTTTTGCAGTTCTTCTTGACTCAGGCTGCTGGATTAATCAGGTATGTAAGCTTTTTTTACTGATATATATTATGGGTAGGAGTTTTTCTTACCTTTTCTCCATTCTTCTAAAAAAACCAATAACTTCTTTTGGACATGTCTATTACATGTTCATAATGATGGCTCATCATGCCATTTAGGTGATGAGGATTGAAGATCGGTGATAGGTGGAGAATGTGGCCCAGCAATAGCTTTGCCAATAGTAAAATGAATTTTAATTCCTACTGTAAAAACCAAGATAAGGCTAAATCTAGTGTAGAACACATTCATGGGTATTGCACTGGAAGCTCCAAGAGGAGAACCAGCGATGCCTTGATTTTACCATTTCTTGAGAATGCGCCAATCATAAACCTGCCTACTGAGAGTTTCTAGCTGAGAAAGATAACCAGCAATGCCTTCATCTCCACTGGTTATCTCTCCAATTGGAGCTTCCAGTGCATGAATGTGTTCTACACAATAGATTTAGCCTTATCTTGGTTTTTACAGTGGGAATAAAATTAGTGTTACTATTGGCAGAACTATTGCTGGCCCACCTTCTCCACCTATCGCCGATCTTCAATCCTCATCAAATGACATGATGAGCCATCAACACCCAGCCATGCCCTCTATTATCCCCCAACTTTGAACTGTCCTTTGCTCCACATTTCCCTCCCTGTGGCATGCCAAAGTCAAACATTGCTAACAATCTACCAACTAACAATGGAGCGAGGGTTGCATTCCAACAAAGAAGCACTCTAACAATACTGGCATGTTTTGTGAGAGTTGCCCTTCAAGACAGTTGCTAAATCTCAGTGTTCTTCTACCTCAATAAGTAGTATTTTGGAGCTCAATAGGTCTCCTCCCTTATTCATCTATTTCCAAACTTTTGACCCTATTTAAATGGATGCTCAATTGCCAAGCAGATCCTCATACTGAACCCAACCAACTCTTGTTGGACATAATCGTGGTCATGGGTGTGCTTAAGTCAACATCCAATAGTTACATGACAGATAATTCAGCTATTACTTGCAGATGACATATTGTGTTGGCTGGTGCACTTACAACGAGGTTTTGTCTCACATAAGAGTGATATCTCACTGACAAAGTGCAAGAATATTTTAATATTCTTCAAGTGGTAGACTCTCCATTCTCGAACGTACTAACAAAAACGAGAAAATTAATGCTTGTACATTGTTGGAGGCTGAGAGGAGAAATGATGTTCGAGGAGGTGAGTCACTATTTATTGCACTTGTCATCAACTATCTCCATTAGAAAACAAGAAATAATTTTGACTCAAGATTCATGTGACTGGAAGGTGTACACTTGCTCTGATGTGGGCTTAGTTCTTGATCTCAATGTCATAGTAGATGTCATCTTGGACAAGAGGGCAGGGGTCTCTAACTGAATATAACAACATTAAACTATAATTAGAAGTTTTCAAACTTGCAATGGATTTTCATTTAGAAATTAATTGCATGGAATGTTTGTGGTCGTGGTGTGAACAAATTCTCTAAAAAAAAAGGGCAGTAATGGACTTTATAAAGGAACATGGTTGTGATTTGGTGTTGCTTCATGGAACTAAATAAGAGAGTAATATCGTTCACAGGGTATGACTGCTCGAGGTGGTTCACTGTGATGAATTTCCATGGATTTTCTTGATACTTCTGGAAGAAAGACAACTTATTGGATAATTTTTATGAGGTCGTGGCATATTGGTGAGAGTCGAGAAGGGATTCTTGTACCAACACTTCGCCTAGCCACATCTCAAACTACTCAAAGGAAGATTGAAATTGTTATCAACTACAAAGTGCATTATGCTATCAAAGTAACTCCTTGACAAGGACTGAAACCTATTAGAAAGGCTCACCATCTCCCCATTCTATTAAAGAGGCTCAATGAGCATTTCAGACAGCAGTGCATTTCAGCGGCGGCCTATGCATTTTTTAGGCCCAGGAGTGAGATCAAGGAATGGTCAACTGTTATATGGAAGTCATACCTAAGAAACTATTGAAGGAGGTCTTCCTCACTTACAAGAGGGAATCATTCACTTTGGAGAATTGGGAAGACTGGACTGGGCATCTATCAAAGTCAATCTGTTGGACTGTAAATACCTCTGCCCAGGCTTGGATGCAGACTGTTTGCATAGCCCAGTGTGAAGCTTTTTTTGGAGCCACGGAACTAAGTCAAACTTGCACTGAGACAAGCTATTAAGTTGACTTTGAAAGCCTACGGGCCATTATTTTAGAGATACGACTTCAAGCATGTATCAACTCGGTTCTCGCTGCTATGGATTGCATAATGGCAATCAGAGATTCTTTGGACTAGAAGTGGTTTGCTGCTGAAGTTAGCTGGTTCATGTTTCGTTTCCTCTGTGGCTCAGTGAACCTTCAGAGGATGAGGAATCATTAAGCACAGCTCATGATTAGCTCACTGATCTACTACTCCAATCGTGCAGATTAACTCCTAACTACTCTGTGCTACTTCTTTCCTCGGAAGAAGCTCTTTGCTATGCTGTTTTGTTTTTGAGTTATTTGTAATTATCTAACTTCTATGCATAAAATACGTGGAGTGAAGCCATACCCAATATTGTTTTTCCAAAAAAACAACTCGTGTTCGACAGCAGAAATAAATAGATTATCCTGCTGAAGTTCACACGCATTGCAACCTTTTTGGAACTCAGGAACTGTAGAGCTCCACTAACAACCTAACATGGACGAATAAACCATATATATAAGTTGTGTGAAGTAAGGTCAACGCATACACAACTGCAAGTCCGTCACATACACGAAAATGATGATTGGGTATGTGATTTCAGATTGTCCTAACTTAGTTTCTTCTTAATCTGCCATGAATAACAATACAGAATTCCCTATATAACAAACAGTATGTGAAATGCTCACCTCATAACAGATTCTACTGACGGTTGATATAGTCTCAACAGGGTACAATCCTCGAAGGGTTTCAGCACCCAAAAGTATTGCATCACTTCCTAGAAAGAATCAAGTTTCTTTCATCAAAATTTCTTGATAATCTTCATAAAATAAATCATAAATCCATGCAGCCTCGAACTTGGCTCAAAAGTGCTGCTCAAAGCCATGAACAAAACTAAGAACAATTTCCTAAGAAATAGAATGTACCATCAAGAATTGCATTAGCCACATCAGTTGCTTCTGCACGAGTTGGTCTCAGGTTGTCAGTCATGCTGTCAACCACACGAGTAACAACTGCAGGCTTGCCAGCCATGTTACATTTATATATAGCTGCCTTTTGGAACAGAAATACCTGCAAATAAATCTTGGTGCTTAGCATGATCAAATGTGTATTAACATGTAGAAAAGGCCAGAAAAATGTGACCATCACTCCATCCATTATCTTAACCAACAGAACAAATAAAACTTCCAAAATCACAATCTACCATAAGTTTCCACACAGTTTATTTCTCTGTTTGCTCAATGAACTGCAGACCAACCCTGAGATCTTGTCACAATAACCAATGAAAGGGATTTGGTCCTTCAATTTGTATGCACGCATTTCTTTATGAAATTAATGGGATATAGCTAACTACCACCCAAAGTGGTGAATTCTTCCAAACTTCACTCAAAGTAATGTGGTATAAAAAGGCACCCTAACACTAATGGGACAACCAATAATAGAGAAGAAAATCCAAAATCTAATGTTATCAATGTGTGTTCCTTAGATAAAAGGAAAATTTTATAAGATTTTACTACATGGCATATTTTATAAATAAAGTGGTGTGCTATAATAAACAAGATAGGTGTGTAAGATTGTAAAAAAACAAATCTTGGTCCCGATATTGATCAACCAAAAACCTAATTTATCAGATTAGTAGGAACGGTAGAATTGGAATTCATAGTAAAATTCAATAAGGTAGAATTATATGGTACAAAAAATTTAATACGACATAAGATAAGATGGTATCAAAATTGAAAATAGTAGTTAAGATTGTACTTGGTGAGTCAAAGGGATATGCACCACTGAGTAAGGAATCTTGGTGGTGGAATAAGAAGGTACAAGAGAAAGTGAAGGAAAAACGAACAGCTTATAAGGACTTATATATTTATAAGAACGAGGAAAACTTTAAAAAATATATAATAGTCTAGAAAGAGGCTAAGAAAGTAGTGAATGAAACACAGAATGAAACTATTGAACGATTATATTAAAAATTGAAAACAAAAGAAGAGGAAAGAGACATTTATAGAATAGCTAAAGTAAGAGAAAGGAAGATAAGAGATCTTATCCAAATAAAATGTATTAAAGACGAATGTAGTAAGTACTAGTAAACGATGGAGAAATAAAAGCACGGTGGAAGAGGTAATTTCATCAACTTTCTAATGAAGGTTTAGGTAACTAATTAAGGCCTTACTGAAGTTAGAAACTAAACAGAAAGTTACTCATTACATCCAATTCAAATTTGTGTAAAATATCCAACAAATCAGTTTGTATTAACACCTTGCAGAACAAATGAGCAACTACAAATATGACAGCTGGACAACAACGACCTCATAACTAGTAACTCAAGTAAGTGGATAATAAAGGGCAAAAGCTAAAACAATTAGTCACATAATATAAAGCTTCTAACCTTCTCAGGAGGAAGATCCATTCCAAGATTCCCACGTGAAAGAATGATGCCATCTGCTTCTTGTAGAATCTCATCAAAGTGTGTGAGGCCCTGTAACAAAATGAGCAATTCAATTATTAATTGAAAAGTTTAAATGGAAATGCTCAATTAAGTCTTCTTCATTATGACTAACCTCTATATTCTCAATTTTGGCAAATATTTGAGTTTGGGAAAGATCACTTAGTTCGGACAGGAATTGCCGAGCCTGCAGTCAATCTCAACATCAGAGGCTCAGACACTGGAGCTTTTTGAATAATTAGAAGTCGACCAGAAGATAAGTTAAGCAAGCAACAAAATGAAGTTAAATTTCATTCTTTAATGCACTCATGAGTAAATACAAGAAGAGGCACAGTTAAGTAAATATGAAAGCCCTTACTTGCCGAACATCTTCCGCGTGCCTTGTGTAAGATAGTGAAAGGAAATCAATCTTATTGCAAAGACCCCATGTACATATCACCTGGAATATTGGACAAGAATCTCTGTAACAGCTAAGATGTGTCATAATGGTTGAAATGAAAAAAGATGAAGTACAAGTCCGAGTTAGCATTATTAGTTTATTGTTTTGTACTTTAAATGTTGGGAGACAGATCAAGTGGATAGTCTCTGAATAACAAGTAAAACGAACAGCTTTATATCCTTTTGGAAGGAACTACCAATATTCAAACTATGATCAAATAAAATAAGAATGTAGAAACATTGTACCCTAGTTCAAGTCTTAATCAGATACTTTGGTAATGATACCAATGTGGACACACAGAACACTTGTGTGGCACCAATGCAGTACAGTAAATGGCAAAGAAAAAAAATGAAAGATTGTCAGTTACCAAGCAATAATACTTAGTAAAATCTGCAAGTATGTACATTATTTGGTGAGTGAAAACCTGCACTATTAAAATTGAGAAATTGAATTCAAAAATTATGGGAGTTAATGGCTAGAGGAAAGATCCTTCACTTAGTGTGACGAGTTCAACTGACTGGGAAGACATCATGATAATAAAAGAGATACATATGAGTAATGATGCATTTCTTTTCCAAATTCATTCACTAACCACAATGCCTATTTACTCTGTTGATTATTATACACTTGCACGTTTGATGGAAACAATTCCTTATTGTTAAATCTCATAGCTTGGAGGCATAGTAATATTCTAATTAATACAATCAAAGTATTGGGATCATGACGATGCTCATCTTACATGTTTATCATTTTCAGTAAGTGTTGGCAAATCAATTCGGATTTGGGAGATATGCAGGGTAAAGAGTGAACCAGCTAAAGTAGCAGAATTTTTAACTCTGCAGACCACATCCTCCCCTTTCAACTCGGCAACCTGAGCAGACATATACAGATAGCAGGTATCAATGTGTTGGAATATCATATAAGAAAGCAAGTAAATGGACTGCAAAGATGAAAATATTTAAAGTTCAACTTAATATTAGCATTTTTCCTTTCATGGTTGTCCAAATTGCAATTGAACCTTAGGATCTTATTCTCTAGATGATGCAGATCTCGAGTAGGAATTTAGAATTTAATGGTATATAATTTACATTTACATAGAAATTAAAATCTTGCATTAATTAAGACCTATTACATTCTAAACTTTTACCTATTAATTTTAAATTCTTTTTGTTGCAATTAATGGAATTTGATTTATGTAAAGTATCCTACTTGTGTAGTTAGGGCTCTTTTAAGCAACTTTTGGGGCAAAATAACAACTAAAAATTAAGATGGATTCGGCTTGGCTCCAAGCAAGGCGTTTGACCTTAACTTGGTTAATTTTAGATTTAACCAGGCTGAACTAAAGAGATTTAGGTTCAATTTTATAGGGGTTTAGCTATGTTCATGGATTAGTGCAGGGTTGGATCAAGTGAGATAGGATAAGGAGAGCAAGGGGGTGTGCATCCCATCCCATGCATACGAGAAGGAGCATTTTCTAAAAAAGAGATAGCATTTTCTGGAAAATTAGAGAATATCTAAAAGTCATTTTCCAATAAATGGAAATACGGGTTTCTAAAAAATGAAACGGAAAATGACTCAAATCAAACGCCTTCTAAATTTTGTTCCTGTTTTGGGTTCTTTCAACTCCTACTGAGTAGCCTTGATTTAGCCTTTGATTTGGGGTGATTTTGAGATACTTTCCCATAAGAATTTGATGATTTAAGGCCTTCTCTACTAATGGACAGCTAGCCATAAGTTTTTTCAACAAGTTGTTCTCATATGTTAAGGGCCAAAACATACAATAGATGAGTTGTTCTAGTAGATATCATACATTCACATCATGTAGGATGGAATCATGGTATGAAATACCATATGAAATATATTGTTCCCATAAATTACCGAAACTCAATATTGTTCCCATAAATACTCAACATCGACACAATGTGTCCTATGCCCCCTTGGCATGTTAAAATTAAGATAATATTGTTATTTTTAAAATTTGTCTTCATATAAGATAATGTTAAAATCGTAGCATTTTAGATGGAAAGCAAAGATTGACCTTAACTATAAATTTTGTCAACTTTTTTTACCATATTTTTCCTTCTTTGCCACCAACACCATACATCGGAATGTCAACATGATACTGAAACAATATTGTTCCACTTAAAGACCAAAACACTGACATAGCTTGAGATTTCGAGCCCTAGATGAAATAATAATAAATTTTATGCATATTAAGCAATTAGGGAAACCTTGATCTACGTTCCTAAAGTCATTAGGAATAGCAAAGATTTGAGAAAAATGTATCCATTTCTTTGTTATTAATTGGTGAGTTCTACTTGTCATAAATTATGTTTAATTACATTTAAAAAATCACATTTTGGTGAGTAGATGACTTATATAATATAGTTTTGTTGTATAAGGGGAATTTTTCCCTAGTCTGAGTGTTTTCATTGCTAGTGATTGGTTTTCGAATCATCATCAAGGTGGATTCACTCTTGCTCGCTTTCTTGCACTTACATAAGCATAGAGATGTTGTTATCTTGGTTGATTCATAATTTAATCTAGCTGCCCTTTTTATCATCTGATGTTAAAATTATTACTATCCTGTGATTTAGGCATTAGAAACAATGAAAAATTACATGGCATGGGTAACCACTTGATGAAGCAAAATATAGGTTTTGTATAGCAATTTAGCATGTGTAAAATTAGTGAAATAATGTATATATTTCCATGATTTCTTCCTTGATAAATTCATTTCATTCTTAGTGAGTTCCATTATTATCGAGATCTTGATTGTTATCATGTTACTAAATTAGATTATCTTTGAGGGCTAAATTTTCATAATTCATAAGTGATTGTAAAAAAAATATGTTATGGGTATCTTCATATGTGTTGAATGGATGTCATGGCATGAAAGTTATCGTTATATAGCAATGTGGTTCATTTTGATTTTGAACAAACAACATGGGTTGGGACAATTGGCTTATTGTAAATGAAAGAATTAGATCATATACTTCTTAAAAGTCATACCTCCAACCAAAGAGAAGTTGTTTCACTTCCGGTGAACAAGTACTGACCAATAAATATTGTATCACCTGGTTTCACAGCCTGCAAAAAACATAAATTTACTTCTTAAAGACACAATTATGGAGTTCGAACTGCAAGCGTCCTACATATAAAGGGCAGAGACAGATTTCTGCATGGTATAAACCAAGGAAACAAGCAAGATATATACACATCTTATAATTTCATTGATATTTTAATATAGATTCTTAGATCTTCATATGCCACAAAGAAGCTAGGCAAGTTGATACACATCTTATATTTTTGTCAATAATTTTAATATAGATTCTAATATCTTCGTTCCTTTATTCATACCACAAGTCTTAATTGTATTAACTTCTCAAAAATTAAATCAATATACTTTAATCATGAATATGAGATTCAGAATCATTAAAGCAGGTTCTAAGTAGAAATGTAAAAATTACAAAGAATTTAATTTCTGTCGAATTCTATAACCTTGCAGGTCTGCATGTTAGACAAGTAAGTGCACACAAAGCAAAGTTAGATGGAAGCAGCATTTCACGCAATGTGAACATTGAGTGAATAAGAAAAGTCCTGCCTTTGGTAATCCGCTGAAGTTAACTGGCAGAAGCTCAGGTGAGGCTTCCTTCTCCTGATCCGGTGTCAAAACAACACAACCATCAACTTCAAGGGAAATGGCTTTCTCACTTTTATTTACAACCTGCAATTCTGGGCCCACCGTATCCAACATGACCTGCATTTAAGAAATAGTGAAATGCCTTGTTCTTTACACCACCTTACAAATAGGTGTATTATAGAGAAAAAAAATAGTCAATTGGATTCTTCATATAGACTTGTAAACAGAGAAAACAAAAACTTATATTTCTCATGCAGACAGGTAATGGCAGTGACAGAATCAATTTTTTTTGTTCTCCAAGGTAGGCCACTTAACAAAATATAATAAAAATTTTGTGTGTCAAGAAGTGAGCAGCAGTGATTAAGGAAAGGATGAGGATGGTTTGATTTATGCATTTATTTGGGAAATTTCAAACTAAGCGAACCAATAGAGTTTAAATTTTCAAACTGAAATTGGTCCAAATTGAAACAAGACATGCTTGGGGCAAATAGATTCCGATAGGTAATTCCACCTCCGGGGTTGACGGACAGTCGTAGGCATAAGTTGCTACGGCTATAGTAAGTTTTGAAGGCTAGAAAAATGATGCTTTATTTAATCCAGAAGAAAGAGAAACGGTAGAAACGAAGATATATAAAGAAAAGGATGAAAACTGACGGCCAAGTGAAGTCCAATTAATTGTGCAAGTAGCAAGATCACTGTCAGTCGATTAAGAAAAGAAAAGTTACAATGTCAACGAAGCGAGACTCACAGCGCACAACTTTTTGGTGCTTCTAATAGCGACCTTGAGATTGTCCAGGGTTTCCTGGTGATAGTCGGTGTCCCCCTGTGAGAAATCAAAACAAGCCACTGCAAAAGGAAGACCTCATCAGACTCACAGACCATCAAACAACAACCGAAACTGGGTTGCTAAGACGGATCTTACCGGACATTCCAGCCTTGAGGCAGGCGGAGATCACCTCCACCGACCGCGATTTGGAGCCAAGTGTCCCAACGATCTTGGTCATGGCAGGGAAGAAACTCTGCGCCGACACACAAAAAAAACACATTTCACATTCTGATCAGCAGGAAAATCACGAATACTAGAAACCCCTATAGCCGTCGCCACTAGCAATGGCTTTAACATGTTCTCTTTCTCGAGCGTGAATTACCGGCTTGGAGGGCTCGAGGATGGAGGCCATCCTGATGGGCTCTTCCAGGAGAAGGTGCGTGGAAGGCATCCTCCTGTCTTTGCTAATCTGTGATGGAGGAGGAGGAAGTAAAGGAGATCAGAGATGGGCGAAGACGAGGAAAGAGAGGGTGATGCCCTCCTTTTATGCCTTCGAGCGAGCGATCGTGACCACGAGGCACGCTGTTTCCGTCCCATAGATCCTTCGCCGGCATTTGACGCCTTTGTTTTCGTTCCGCCAACGGTCCGCCTAAACCATACTCGAGGTGGAGCTTGGCCTGTTCAACGAAACCGGCGACAGCGGAAGGGAGATCGGTGGGCGATGGAAGGCGAGGAAAAGGTGGCAAATGGCTGGCTGGGTCCTCGCGCTGTGCCACGTCACTGCCACCGTCACGCAGATGAAAGCACTGTGCCATGGGGTCAATTTAAGATATGGATTCGAGCGCCACCTACATTTGGGCTCCAACCATTTAGATATAATGACTAGCGTTCTGCTCATTAGTGTGTAATCTGTAAAATATGACTATCTGTATACAGAGATGTGCTCCATCCATTACAATACATTTTATGTGATAATTCACGTATCAATTTCACTTTAAATCGATCATGCTTGTACGATTCTGTTCTAATTTCTAATTCAACACTTCTACCAATGCACACTTTGGATCAGAGGACCGACCTTTCACAGGATGTAGATAGGTTACTAACACTTTAACACTGCATGAATGAGATGGGCTCTTCAAGCACTTCACTCTCATCTCTGAGTTCTGCTCTTCAATGTTTTGAGCTCACCGAACTCTCTATATCGAGCTCGTTCTTTTATGAGATCTAATTATATCATCATGTAATTCTAGGCTGATTATTGATGCGGTAAGATAAGAAAAGTCTCGCAGAATTTAGACAGAGTCAACGAAGTGACCAGCATAGGGGTTGACATGGCAGATGACATATGGATCTGCCCGATTATCTAACTCGCGGGCTCGGTCAACACAACCAATACAGAACCACGAGGGTCACAACCCGTACACCGATCAGGAAGCGACGGAACGGCTTAGAGCTTCATTCAGCCAGTCAACCACAGTAGCAGAGTGGGCCTTGCCCGAGTACATTCCGCCCAACCGAACAGACGGCCCTACCGCCCAGC
>JBBPFP010000044.1:5772290-5788825 GCA_037974795.1 Kaempferia galanga | reverse complement strand
GCCTGTAGCTCAGAGGATTAGAGCACGTGGCTACGAACCACGGTGTCGGGGGTTCGAATCCCTCCTCGCCCACAACCTTCCCTTTTGGGAAGGGCCTTTCCCTCTGGGGGTAGGAAAATCATGATCGGGATAGCGGATCTAAAGCTATTGAACTTGGGTATGGTCTTTTGTCGAAATGGAATGTCCTTACTTTACTTTTTATTTTTATTTATCGTAATTTATCGTAAAAGACGTTACGATTACATATAGTAATAAAGTCCGGAATCAGCATATTTTTGTTTTACTCCCCGTAACTCTTCCTCAGCCAGGCTTGGGCAGAATAGCGGAGCAAGTATAAGTATTAGTAGCATAGCAAAAATGCGTTCCTCGCCATTAATATGTTTGCTCGCGGTAATTGTGGCCTATCGGGAGAATCGATGACTGCATCTTTGATGCACTGCTAGTACATCATCTGAGAATTCTGAATTGGCTATTTACAAGGGATTATCCCGGATCTACGCCGAGGTATTGACGGCGATTCTCAAATATCGTAGAACAGAATGTGATACGATGAGATAGAATGCAATAGAAACAAAGACAGCGAACGGGTTACCTACTCCTAACTGTCAAAGCGAGCCTTTTAATTCCATTCTTCATTCTTTAATTAAGAATGAATCAAACATTCCAAGTAGGATTTGAGCCTACGACTAATCAGCTCTACCACTGAGCTATTAAAGAACAACAAAAGATTCTACCTCATAACATGCAACTTCCGTTCTCAACTCATGAACAATATGAGTCCGAAGCTTTACTTCTTAACTCCCAAAATTTCTTCATAGTGGCACGGTTCTACGCCTCATTCAAAGTGGTATACGTATTCAATTTCTTTTAAACTAAACTTAAGTACTAACATGTCGTGTTCTGATGTCAACAAATTTAGAAGTCAAATTATACTCATGTCAATCGGTATAACATTCAGGACCACCGTGGGCCAACTCGGTCTGACATATTTTGATAAAATTTATAGCCAAAATTATTATAAAAATTATCAAAAATTACAATATATTCAAACACAATAAAAATATTTTCCCCAAAACAACAAAATCTAATTAAATTTTACAAATGTATAAAAATATGGAAAAACATTGCCTGATATTTTTAGTAGTCACATATTGCTTCCGCATCAGATAAACCATAATTAATCAACCCCAAAACAAATACACTATCCAAAGCAGATGCCACATTAGGCTGCATTGGAGTTCCTGATATTGTAACCGATTTCAATAAGGCTTAAACTTCCTGGCATCTCTCAGTTGTTTGATACGTTTCTTATCTTGCTCGAATTTGCTCTGCAACATCATGATCTCTGCAAAAGAAATAGCAAGATGAGATAAAGAGCAGGAAGGATGAGCTGCAAAATCCATTCATCTGAAGGTTCTTAACCAGATACAAGATGTCAGATTAGATGACGGTGCAGTCCTAATTTCCAAAGATGCAAAATCTTACTTTTCAAACTCACGATTAGTTTTAAGCTAACCAAAAACAGGGAAAAGCAAACCTACCACTTCTCCGCGCTTCCCGTTTTTGGAATCTGTAAAAATCTTCCGCAACTTTGCTTTTCTTTTTAGACAAATTATCCAGCACAGCAGCTTGAGCAACCGAACCCACAGTTATTCCGCTTTCTGGATCAGTTGTTTTCTTTCTGCCTTTGTGGTGCACCACGACTGTCCATCCTCCTTCTGCAGCCTGTGCTTCTCTTTCTTTCCTTTCCTGCAAATTACAGAACAAAAATGTCAAATTTGTCTAGCCAAAGCTCCAGGTAGATATATAATGATGTATAAAAAGAACACCAAAGTACAAGCAAGTGAATATCTTTCGGGCAAAGCCGACACCTGAATATCTAGTTTACATATGGCAATAGAGTGAGCAACCAAGTAAAATACCTTCTCTAGTTGTGCTTCATGAGCAATTATGAACTCGTCAATTCTTTCTTGCAGTATCTTCAAGCCCGGTCTGTTCTGCTTGTAGTCATTAAGCCACTCTGAAAAAGTAGGAGTCAAATCAGCCATATTCTGTGATATGGATATAAGACTACTGCAAAGGTAAAATACAGTTTTCTGCCTATGAGAATGCAAAATAATAGAACAAATAAACCACACAACCTACTCTCTAGCTGCAGCAAATTATTGTGAATCAGAATAGTGGACACAAATAATGGGGGAAAACACATCTGAGATAGATATATATCCTTATAGGACCATAGTCAAAGAGGGAGAACAATATACTTCTCATTCCACAAGAACAATCTTCATCGACCAAGGATATCTCATCAACTTTTATCGCATCTACTGTATTGAGAATTCCAAGTTCACTGTTGTTCTTTGATATATGAAGATCACTCTCCTTTTTGCTCTTTTCATTCTTCTTTACTTTCTCTGTCAAATAAAAAAAATAAAATTGAATATATTATCTCAGACACTATACCTCTAAGCAATTGAAACTCTAAAAATCTATGCTTTTCACTCCGGAATCATGTTCAGTTGTAGGAACAAATACTGGACGAAATATTTGTAACATGTATACATATACATGTATCTCATTATATGACCAAGTTAAAACAAGGAAAGCGATATACCTTTTATTCCACTAGAACAATCTTCATCCACCAAGGATCTTTCATCAACCTTTTCATCATCTACTGTACTGAGAATTCCCAGTTTACTATTGTTCGATACATGAAGAGCATTCTCCTTTTTCCTCTTTTCATCCTTCTTAATTTTCTCTGTCAAATAAACAAAATAAATATGAACACATTATCTCATAAACTATATATCAGTAAGTAATTTGGAAATGCTCTCAAATTTTATGCTTTTCCTTACGGAAGCATATTCACTTATCAAAGTAAATCTTGGAAAACATATCTATAACGTATCTGCATGCATATAATCATTTTCTGACCAAATTAAATAAAGTAATATACTTCTCATTCCTCTTCATTCATATACACACATATATATCACTATATGACCAAAATAAAAGAAAGAAAACAAGGTACTTTTCATTCCACTACAACAATCTTCATCCACCAAGGATCTCTGGTGAGCCTTTTCCGCTTCCAGTTCACTATTGTTCTTTGATACAAGAAAATCAACAACCTTTTTGCTCCTTTTGGACTTCTTAACCTTTTCTGTCAAATAAAATAAATACAAACATATTTAGACACTGTATTCCAGTAGGTTCTTTTAGAGCTAGAGAATCTCACTAGCTTTGACTCTTTTAACAGAATACACTTCCTCGGCACCAGCAGAGTGAACAGCCTTATTTCCTTCTTCAAACTCTGGAGATGCCTGAGCAACTAGAAGGAAAAAAAAAATAGAATCTGCATGAGTATGGCAATAGTAAAGCAAATTACAGGTGGAGCATGGGAATGTATTTTCCAAAAACACATTTTTAAGAGGTCAAACAAAGACCCTTCTGCAACATTTTTACTGTACGAGTACATTTAGATACTTTCCCAACATTTTGACAAAACTTTATAGCTAATGCTCAACTGATATATATCAAGGAATAGTCAAAATGTAGAGGTAAAATAGACCTTTAGCAAATGATATGAAATTTCTAAGTGTTCAAATTGCTCACCAGATTTTCCCTTATTTAAATGCATTTTCACAAAATATTTTGTATTTCTCAAATTCAGAAATTTATCTTTCTTCTACAAATAGTGTGGATTTATTTAACTTATGTTCTATATACTCCAATCGACAAACAAAAATATACATATCTATACTTTCAATTCAATAAGATTCACCAGTAGCACTTGAGTCTTTGACCATAGTATCACATTTCACAACTCCAAAGCTTAGCTATAAATTGATAAGAACTTTTTAATCTAGTAACAGATTTGAAATTGATTGAATTCATGATTAGAGTTTAGAAAGTCCATGTGTTGATGTCTACATCAAATATATAGCAATAAATGGGGAAAGCCATATGGTTGCCTTGTCAACACGCTCTTTCTTCGTCTTTTAGGAAACGACACATTAATACACGAATAACGGAGGAGTTGTGTGTGTGCGTCGCAGGTAATCATGCAATAGCATTATACAGAAAAACTGTCACTAAAAATAAACTAATTTCATACAAGATCCTCAATAATTAAGTCGGAAGTAGCCCCAAGACCATGAAAAATTGGATCATACAAACTTATACCTTTTAAAATATCATTTCCAACTTCAATAGAAGCACCTTCGACATTTGGAATAACAGATTCTTTCTTTAGCCTAAGTTTCTTTCTTCTCAGCTTAAGCAAAGGCTTTTCAAAATCTTTTGCAAGTAGCACACAATGAATTTGTTAGTTCCAATTTCCAAACTGATGCAATTCAATATGTAAAAAAACATGTAGTTATAAAGTAGGTGCATGACAGTACATATGGATATACAAACATTTACCTTCCACGATGCTCAAACTACTTCCAACCTCAGTAGAAGCTCCAACATTTGGATTAGTGGAACTTAGTTGACTTGGTTCTTCTTTTAACTTAAGCTTCTTCCTTTTAAGCTTAAGCAAAGTTCTCTCAATGCCTTTGGCTTCTTTTCCATCTTTTAACTTAAGATTCTTCTTTTTTGGCTTAAGCAGAAGATTTTTGGTCCCTTCTCTTTCTTTTCCAAATTTCTTATCTAACACTAGAAGGGATATTATGTATAAGTAAATTTTAAAAAAATATTCTCATGTGGAATAGGCTTAGGATTCCAAATATAACAACATGAGATTGCTTTAGCTAAGAACAACAATAATTTCTTTAAAAAAATTCTCATGTGAAATAGGCTTCTGGTTCCAAATGTAACTACTTGAGATTATTTCTAACTAAGAAAATTAATCTTTAAACAATTGGTTTCTCCTTAAAAGGTACAAAATAGTACTATACAGCTTAACAATGTTGAATTATTTTAGGCTAATGCTTGGTATTAGAAAAGATCATGATTCAGCAGGACCTTTAAAATCAAAGGAAAAATCTAAAAGAGGTTATATGAATAAATTTATGGTAGAATATATTGATATGAAAAAACATGAATATAAAGTGTTTGTATATTTACAAATAAATTTTACATACTACCAAATATTAACTAACTTGAGAAAAATGATTTATTTTAATTAGTTTGTTTTAAAAGCTTCGTCCTTTTTGCAGCATATTCCTTTATCTTTAGGAAATTTACCACTGGGACTTTATATTTTTCTTCTTTTCTGTTCTCCAAACATATTGGATGGACCAATATCAAGTAAAAGATCCCACAAAACTAATAAATTATGTAACTAGTCTTACACAAGGATGATAACAGTGAATAATATTAATATTGTGATGCCCGTATAGATCACATAACAAAAAAGTAGCATAACTACCACAATATTAATCAAATAAAAATTAGAATAAAGAGAATATAACTGTGTGACTTAACAGACACAGAGCTACTATGGGCATCAAAAGTAGCTAATTTGCATACATATAGCTTAGCTTCTCACCTTTCTTTGCCATCTTGTTCTGGTATTTATTATTTATCTTCCTTCGCCAATGTTTTTACAGAAGATCAGGACTGATGTAGCCAAAAAAATCAACATGAATAAATTAGAAATTATATTGATAAAATACAAATAAGACAAATAAGGATAAATATTCTTCACGACTATTATTATCAAAAGACAATTTAAATTACTTTTCATACTTTTATAAGTGTTCCCTTTTATGATGGTGCAGCTCCCTTCCACGTTCTCACTGCCCCAACAAAAGATTGATTTACAAGAAAAAAAGGAAAAAAGATTTCCTTTTCCAATTGACAATGAATAAGCATCAAAATCCTTAATAGTTGTATACGATTGCAACTTTATACCAATTATAGTTTGTCTAATCGACCCACGAAACATTCCAGAACAAGCATGTTTCCGCGAAACCAAATCTGCTGAAAGAACAAAAGTTCCTCAGCCAGGCTAGTTATCAATTTTTTTCTTTTCCATTCTGGATCAGCGCATGAAATCTCTATTAAGCCGTGAACAAAATTGAGGAGCCCAAAGATAGTGAAATTGTGGCGCAATTGTTAGTCCTCGAGTTAATTTGTTAAAACACGACAAGCATCACTAGCAAAAATATGAAGATTCCTAAAACCTACATGGCAATAAAATTGATGAAAGGACAGCATTCAACTACTGCTAGAACATGATTAGCTGAACATAAAAAAGAATTAAGTCAAGTATTTTTCCAACACACAACATATGTTACTATTGTGAAATCAGGAAATCTAAAGATACGGCAATAGATACAGTGTTGAATAACAACTTGAAGTAGAAATAGTAATTAAGAGAAGTAAAAGTAGAAGAATGAGGACTACCAAATTCGAGCAAACAACAACTATTTGCTTTTCCAGGAGTGCTCCAGCAAGCATCACCAATATCTGACAATTGCTAAAAAAAGTTACAAAATAAAAATTCACTAATAGATAAACAGGATATAAGTGCACAGTTATTCACCATATTCAGTGGTAATGAAACCATATACACCACCTGTATGCACTGACACAGTCAACAACCAGTTGAGGACCATATCCACCATTTTTCTAGTGAAAATAAGTGATACTGAGTAATCCACTAATTTCAAAACTAGCCCCACATTGCTGTCAGCACCCAAATTAATGAGATCAAAATGAGAAGCCAATGACTCGCCAGGACACAAAAGACAATTTTAAGTTTATCTGCTTCTATAGAATCATTCCTCATGAACCTAATCTTTAGCGCAATTAAAACTGATAATGCCCGATCAAGTCATCATTTCAAGAGAGACTTGCAACTAATTCTCAATTAATGTGCTAAAATATCTAGCATTTAATAGACTTATACACCTGCTTCAACTAAGTGTTTTCCTGTATTCAGCTGAATGGTTGAAAACCTAGAAGAAGCTAAGTAATCTAGTACATATATCCCAAAAAAGAATATATTTGCAGATCAGGTGCACCATTCCAGGAACCAATTTCCTATTGCCAAACTTGTCCATATCCCAACCACAATAACAGCAGTATGCTAAAAAAATAATAATAACAGGAGTATGTTGACAACTATACCAATTCAATAAACTTTTGACAACTATCACTATTCAATAAGCAGTAATAAGCAGGCCATATGACAAATATCTCATACTTACACGGTCAAGTCCTAAACACCCACATAATGTTGCAACTGTCCATACAGATAGAGCAGTTGCCTCCTCTTCTGCTAAAAGAGAATGATGAACCTAGAATACAAGGGTAGATTAAGTAAATATGAGATCTCCAACATGCTTGAACATACGAGAAAGATTTCGTAGAAGATATTGAAATAATTAGATAGCAAAGTAGAGCTGAATTATCAGCAGAAATGAACCTCAGCCATTTCTAAGCTTGTACATCCAGATCTTATATCGATAGTGGAGCCAGCAATATGAAGAACCGTTTCACCAGGCCTATGAAAATCCAACGGATGTAAGTGCTCTAAAGGCTTAAAAGTTAGTGTTGATCCTCTAGCAGGACATTCTAGACCATAATACTGACAGATAATCTGTAAGGATCCATTGCAGTTTGCCTGAGAATACATCCAAGCAATAGATCAACCATTAGTGAATTTATGACGTGCATATATTTCAGAAATCCTTAACTAAAGCACAAAAGGTAACTTTCCAACCTTGGCCCATTCAAGAATTTTACTGTGGTGGTTTAGATCTTCTTGACCAGAAGAAGATGGCTCTTCCAGATCTGAATCATCATTATTTCTCCTTAGATTTATACCTTCACATGGAGATCCCTGTAAACTGAGCATTCAGAGGAAAGTTCTTAGACATTACACCAAAACCGAAACTCTTTCAAGCAGTAGCCTTAATTTGTCTAGTCTTCCAGGCAGTAATTTTGTCTAGGATTGGCAAGACTAAACAGAAGCTTTCAAATTACAATGGAAGCCTTCATTTACATACATTGTTCATGTAACAGAAAAGATCTATTTTGAACAAAATAAGAAATTGCCTATATCCTACCAAAGTCATTGATCTTTATACAGGCAAAGTAAACTTCATATACATATATATATTCTGCAAACTTACAAAAAAAAATTGGAAAAAAATGTTATAGGGTTAATTGACCGTAATAGTCGTCCACTGTGGGTGAGCACAGTGGGTGTGCAAGCTAGCTAACTTTTTCGTATATATATATATACAAAAACACACAAACTTATAAAATCAAAAAGGAAAAAAAATTGCAAGAAGCCATCGTAATATTCTTCTGTTGACCCTCAACATAAAATTTAATGACAAGACAACTACAACTCAAGAGTAACAGCAACTAAATGGGTGGGCCAAAACAAGCCCCAGTGGAATGTATAGCTACACAAACTCAAAGAAGCCTTGGATCCTTCTCTGAGTCTGGAAGATTTGTAATAGGGTACACACATAAGAGAAACAAGGGCACCAAACTAATAAACAGTTTAGTTATTTATCTTTTATTACATTTTACATTATGGATAACAATGATTCAAACAATTCGAGGTGACCAGTCACAGATGTGCATAATTAATACTCTAAGAGGATATATGGAATGTCAAACTAGCAAAATATTCATGTTTTAAAGGATAAATATATAAAACTCCCAAAGACCCAGGAGAAAAGACGAATTAAAACATGGTGTTGGAATTCTAATAAATCCAAATAATAGTTTGACTATTCCACATCTGCACCCATAAAAAATAACTAATTGTCCCTGCATTTGAGTGGTCTAAGAAAATAAGCACTAATTATTATGAATTAGGAAAAAAAGAAGAAAATTGACTTAAGATTTATGACAATTTACATGAAGTTTTGTTTGATGACAAGAATATGATGATAGTGTGAAATATGCATTAAACAAATGCATATCAAATTTGCTACAGTTTGCCCATAATTGATTCACCTGATCATGAAAAAAAAAATTCTTACCTGCTGGAGGATTCAGAACTTTCATAAGCAGGACAACGGAAAAGTGGCAAAACAGTATCTATTGCATCCATCTGCTGCTTGTTTGCGTTACTTTTATTAATAGAGCCATCAAGATTGTTTTGGCTAATGTCTCCATTTTCTATTTCAATAAGGCCCATTGATTCTTGGTAAGCTGCCAAAATTGCAGTTTCTTGGATAGAAATTGTTGGGTCTGAATCATGATCCTTGCTGACAGTTACTTCCTTATGAGAAGGTTCTGAAGTTGCATCAGAATCTCTTGCTTGCCTTAATCCTTCCTCGGCAGCATACTCTTCATCAGGTGAGTTATAAACTTCCTTAGGAGTAACTTTAGAAGGTGAATCAAAATCTATTGTCTGCCTTTCTCCTTCCTTAGCACCAAACTCTTCCTCTGGCGTTTTACAAACTTCCGTAGCAGTAGCTTCAGGCATTGAATCAAAATCTCTCATTTTCCTTACACCTTCCTCGGCAGTATACTCTTCCTCTGGTGAGTTATAAGTGATATCAAGCACCCTTCCATCCTCAGACGTTTCTTCTGTAGACAGCAGATTTAGCATTTCAGAGCCTTTCGTAAGCCATTCCAACCTTTCTTCAATAAAGATACTACAACAAAGACAAAAATTGAAAAATGTGATAGGTTAACTTATTTAAGAGGCGTTCAATACTGTATGAGCAAAAAGCACTCTAATTTACTGAAAATGATTTTTGTCGGCTGCAAATCTGCATTAGGCAAATACTCCCATTAGCGTATAAAAAATTAAGATACTTATGGAAGATTTTAAATTCAACTAACATGAGGTTTAACAATCTAAGCTATGACCACCAAGTTAAATTTTCAATTGTGCCCATATTTAATTTGGATAAGCTTAAATGCCTTTATACAGTCAAATTAAACATTGGATGCCAAAAGGCACAATAATATTGATGGTGGAGAAAGTTAGATTAACTTGTTACCTTCTCAGTATCCCAAAATGCAGATCAAAAAATGGAAGCCTTGATAAAATGCAGTAACAACGTGATGTAGTCAATATATGACGGCTTAATGGTGATGAACATGGTTTGTCCCCTATAAGCAATGAAACCAAACTTGAAGGGTTTTGTAGAAGTTCTTCGACCAAAACGCAACACCCATATAATGTTGAATTATCAGCAGCCTGTTATATAAAAAATACTTAAAATGGCAGCAACAAAAAGTTTATGACTCACCAGTATGGTATTTACCGGTCATACTTAACCAGCATAACATTAAAAAGAGGAACCCTAATAGGATTTGGCTGTGAAACAAACAATTGGTCAAATAGGAAGGTCATATATAACTTACTATTCCATAGTTTGATACGCACCAATTGACTGTAAAACTAGCAAAGTAGGCAATCAAAAGATAGAATACATGACAAGTTTTATTACCTTTAAACGGAAAACAAATGACTGGTTACTTTGCTTAAGTTGTTCCTGCAAAACATAACAGTCTGCGATGATTAGAATAGTAAGAACCAAGATTAAGGAGAACATTTAAAGGTGTTTGGAAGTTCTGATATACAGGGAAAATTTTCAAGCAGGTAATCTACTTTAAGAAGCTTACCTGCCCCAGCATTATTTCATTCAGCTCACTCATCGAAGGAGTTCTTTCCACAGCATGCACCTAGAATAGAAGTTAATATCTTAACTCATCGATGACCTTGAAAAATGGAGAAGCAGGTTGCAGATAGAACAAAAGGCTTATTTATTTTACTATCATGTCCCACAATTTGGTCAATAAGAACTTGCTTCCTATAGTTGAGCATGCATTATGTTTTCATTGTGTGTTCCTACAAGGGAAGAAAACTTGGAAGGAAATATATATTTTGCCAATGGCACTTTCCTTCAGATTTCATTGGAAAAACAATAGAAAGGGAACAAAAAGCCTAAGAAAAACTTTCTCTATATTGCTTTCATCTGATTTGGCAGAAAACTCACTTTTGAATACAATGAAATTCAAATTTGAAAAAATTAGAATTTTTTCAAATCTATTTTTATTGACGTTTTCTTTAATATTTTAAACAAATAAAGTTTTGAAACTTAAGCTTCCCTTCCTCTTTCCTTCCCTCCAAGGAAAGAGCTAGGAGAGTCCAATGAAAATTATTTTACAAGCCTTTTCCCATTTTTTTGCATCTACTATCTTTCTTTCCTAATTGTTTCCTTCTTTTGTAGGAATCAGCACCAAACAGTTATTTTTATTGCTTTAGAAGTTTTTCTTGTACAAGGGCATAGATTCTGTTGTAGCATGCATGACAAGAATGAAGATGAATCATCAAATAGAAGATAAAAGGTTGAGATATTCAAGTAAAATAACTAAAGACAAGGATAAGAGTGTTAGACCTCGACACCTCCAGGAAAGCAGAATGAAAGAAGATCCTTATACTTTAAAGGCACTTGTTTATCTGGAGGATAGACAAACAGAACCTAGCAGAAACAAAATGCAAAAATTTTAGCTGCATGAAATTTGATTATTTAGATGTTGGGGAAACAAGAGATATTATTATAGAAGCAGCAGGAGCCATAAAGTTACAAAATGCAGTAATTGATTAACTTCAGGATATTACCAGCATATAAAATCACAAAAAATACACATCATAACCATAATTAAAAATGAAAAAATAATTAAGATCGTAATTTTATTGGATGCACTGAGCATATCCTGCCACCCTACACAGTATGAAATGGTACTTTAATCCATGGATGATACTACTTGGAAAAGAAAATATCAATAGAAATACAATTCTAAATGTGTTGTTAATTAGAATATATAGTATTGATAATACATAATATTGCATGAAAAGAACCTGTGGTGCAATAACTGATTCAGAGTGAACTTGATGGTGGTAGTTTAGTAAGCTTCTTCTCTTTGGATCACTATTATTTCTATCTAAAACAATCTTTCGAAGGGCTTGAACATCAGCATTAGGATGAAGTCCAACAACAACCATGCTCTCAAACAATTTTGATGGCTCCTTCACAGCTCGTTGATCCTGCTTAATAAAACATAAGACATATTATCAAAATATACAAATAATTGGAATAAACAAAGGCATTTACTGAGATATTATCACTGTGAGCGAAGTCTTAAATTATCATGTCAAATTGCCAATTACACTTTGGACACCATGTCTACCTCCTCGTTTCCACCATCTCCTCTTTCAAGCATGCTTACCCAATATAAAATTGAAAAGAACTTCTTGGTGTTCTCATCAAATCCAAATTATTCGAAGAATTTTAGAAGCATAGCAAACATGTGTTTTAATCCATCAAATTATCATCTTTACCAAAACTTGAATAAAAAGTTTACCGAAGATCGTAAATGAAATCCAGCCCATTGACGTTTCTGACTTGTAAGGACTTCAGGATTGTAAGATCCCTTCAGATCTGGAGAAGATGAAAACCCCTTCAACAATCTTGAAGCACGGCGTTGTAATTTCTGAAAATGACTGTCAACATTCATGTCTCCAGATGAGAAAACTGCAGAGGGGCGTGGTGACCCAGCAGTTGCAGCTGAAGCAGCAGAAAAGAATGTTCTAGCGACATCTTCAGTTTGCATGAATAGTGAAGCGCCCCATCCTGGGCTACCAGAATCTTCGCTCTTATTCATTTAAGCCTATGTAAAATAATAGGTCACCTGCAACTTGTATAGAAATGTATCTTGGTAATTTACTAGCACTTTTTTTGAGTGAGAGAGCTTCAAAAAGAAATTCAAATAAATACCCAAGGTAAATTACCAAATAAATTATCTTGATAAAAAATCATATAGTTACCTAGATGGTCAGGCCTAGCAATTATGCTGACTAGTTGGGTATACTTCAAATAGGAGATGCCATAGAAGAGTAGCAATTATTTTCACTATTTGGGCATACCTTTAAGTAAGAGATGCTCAAGCGACTAAGCTAACGAAAATTGAGTCTTCACTACTTACTCAACTTAAATACCATGAAATAATCTCAAGAGATATGGGGCATGGGTTAAAACATCGGTAAGGATCAATATGGACATCCATACATACAAGTTTAATCCTCAAGAAACATATTGCAAATCTTAAACAATCTGTTCGTGCAAGGATCCGATCCTTTCAGAACCCAATAAAAAAAAAGCTAAATTTCCATGACAAACTAGTGAACTGGTTTTACATCTACACAGCGCACACAACTAACAACGAAAGCTAAGGAAATATACCCTCTCTTTTTTTTTACTGTAAAAAGGCATCAAACGGAGAAGAAAAGGGTGAGGGCTACTAAGATCAGCAAAAAAAAAAGGAACCAAACGTTCCAATACGGCTCTCACGGGAAACCCTCCTCGTGATTCAGCAGTAGCTTAGAGTTTACTTCGCGGATGCAATTCGTCAAACATGACCGGAACTTAACAGAAACACACAGAGAAACTGACACGGAGGAATCACCGAAGAAGATTAGAATTGATTACCTCGATGGATCAAGGAGCAGACAGACTTCGCCGGCCGCCGAGTTCTCTCCCTCTCCCTCCCTCTCTCCCCAATAAATCGCGAGCAATCTAATTGCAGACTATAAAGGAATTAACCAAACTATCAAAAAAGGGTTTCAACAAGATACAGCGACCACCGAGCGCCTTTACTGGGCAATGAGACCACGCCACGTAGTGGAACACGCGTAGACTAAAGTGAACGCTATGGCGGGTGCGCACGTGGCGGGCTGAGTATTCGTTTGCAGGTTTTGTTTTTCCGAGTGCGCCGCGGATGGGATCTTTTGCGGCGTGGGCATGATGAACGTTAGTGTGGTATGTAGGCGAGTCGGGTCAGTGTCCGGTGAGGTTACCGATCGGCCTATCGGGTTTAACGGAAGCTGCGTCGTTTTCGCGAGTCACGAACTGCGCAGCGGTTGGCGGGCCAATTAGTGGTGGCATCGAGTGGTGTCACATAAACAAAGCGGATGCCTTTTATGGGCCATGATTTTATTTTTACTTAAATTAATGCAAGAAGAACAGTGTGGGTTTTGTTTAGGAGATAATTATGTTGTGCTGGTGTGCCAAAAAACACTAATTACTTGATTAATTAACAAATCAATTAGATAACCCAACTTAGCTTACATATATGAAGGTGTCCAAATCACATTATCCAAACTACAATGGAAGAAATTTTTGTATATGTTTCTTTTCTTTCCGAAATGATATCTCTAGACATGATGGGTAGGCTTAAACATGTTGTTTGAATATACTATTGATCGAGATTGTGCCTCAGCATGGAGTTTGTAGAAAAATGTACACAGGGCAAAAACTTGAGCAATCCCACCCTTTGTTGAGACAGAATGGATCGAATTCCATCCCGATAGGCAGACTGTTTGCAACGAGAGAGCTTCACATGAGATGTGTTCCATAGATAGTGTAACTCTCACTTGTTGGAGAATTTGGCTATGGTAGTGCAATTTACCTCAGCTAACAAGAATTCACAGCCTTGACAAACGAAGAATAAGGATATCGAACAAAGAGAATCAGTTCAACACTTACTTTCCAAGCGTTGAGTGCAAGAATCACGCCAATTGTCCGCTGTGTGTGTTGCTATCGGAAAGATTAAGTAAAAAAAATTAAATGCAAAGATTAATTTGTGCTGGTGAATATTGCCTCAAATCTATCTATCGATGCCTTCAAGCGGCCATGCTTCATGTTTAATACAGATTCCGCAGTGCTAACCTCCCTGTCAAGAATTAACCAACATCGAGTGTAAACAACACAGCTCACAAATTATTGTTGTAGAAGTGTAGGAGCATTGAGGCAGCAAGAATCTTACCCTTCAATCTCAGGGGGTATATAGTCTGCCCTCCAACCAATCCTCAGATCAACCCCCCGGCATAGACCAAGCGATGATTTGTTTCTGATATGGGAAACACCATCTCCACCCAAACATGTAGATAGATTCCACTTCCATCCAGTTGCATTCGAATGGAAATTATGACAAATTCCGATCTGTTCGAGTAAGCATAAATTATTCAATTGTATGTGAAGTGAAAGGATTACTCAAAAGTCCTCGTCTATGTCATATCTTAGACTGGCAGAACTTAGCAGTGTCATTGTCTGGTTCAGCATCAAAGAAGCCAATGTCAAGTTACAGTTCAATAAACCTTATAAATAAAAATTGGTTCATGGAGTACTGTCGGAGATATGTTTTGTTTGTTTGTTTTTCAAATTCACATGAAAACACTTCTTAGAAACCCTTTCAAGCAAATTCACTCTTGAACTACTTGTCCATATGACAACTTAAAAAATGTGACCTATCTACTTTTAACTAGAGGAAATAATAGAATTAGCATTAACCATTTTCATTCTACAGAATGTGTTGGACCTTCGTAAACACCAGGTTTTCACTTTAGTTCTGGTATCGACACTTCCATGACCAATACTGTAATTTAAAGGAATGTGACTAATTGACTTTCAACTAGACATCAATAAAATTAGCATTAGGCATTTTCATTCTAAAGAATGTGTTATCTTGCAAAAGAATAATTGAATCCCCATAATTGTTACATTTCCATTTTAGTTTTAGTATTGACACTTCAATCACCAATATTGCAGCTCAAAAGTTGACACAACCTGTTTATACAACACAACTTCGAGTATTTATAACACGTTTAATTATACGAGTCATGTCACATAAGTTGTTTATGGCTCATCTAACCAGTTTATTAAATGAACCAACCCATTCATTGAGCCACATGATTCAAGATGGCACCCTAAAAGATACAATATGGGTGATGGGATCCTAAAAGAATTAGCCCATCTAATCAAATGTATGCACATCCAAGATGAACTTCGAAGTTTTTAGTTATGGACATGTAAAACTGCAGTGATATTCATTCATATGCGGTCACAAAGTAGAAACATTTCAGTCAAAGACAACAAGTACCTGGATATTCAGATATTTAGTAAGAGGTATCTTCTTTGAGAGCAACTGAATATCCCCATGCAAGGGCTCATATATAAACTTCCATCTCTTATTAGAAGCCATGGGTTTTAGAACAACCGCGGCATGATATTCGTTAGTAGGAAAGTTGCAAAACTGAATCAAGAAAAGAGGCAGTGATCAGCTAGTTGGGGGGAAATGCTTTCAAACAACAAGGTGAAACACAAATGTGCAATAATCACAAGTAAACAGATTAAATTCTTATGGTAAGGTTTCGTCGATGCGAATTGAACTCTCGAGACTGCTAATAACGACTCAATTAAGGTAATACTAAAAAGGAAAGTAGCACATTATAGAATCTGAGTTGTTTAAGAAAAATAAAATCATATAATTTGACTAAAACTAGAGAGAGAGAAAGGGAAAGAAAAAACAATTTACAAATTGTATTGCAAAATCGTCTTATTTGGGGAGAGAAAACTAAGCTAATAAATATAATTTTGTGAACAAAATTCAAGACGATAAGTATGGGGTTTTACCAAACAATCTGACGGTTCAATATTCTTCCACTGGTGTTTTATATTGTTATTCTTAGATAGTTGAGAGACAAATGATCTACCTCATTCGAAAAAGCTAAAAAGGGTGACAATCGTTTTTGAAGTTGTTGA
>JBBPFP010000044.1:5751912-5772190 GCA_037974795.1 Kaempferia galanga | reverse complement strand
TTTCTAAGCAAAAGAAACAGCCAGAAGCTCAGGCATTAAATTGAATAGTACAGGAACAAAAATTTTAATGAATATGATAAGTGAACTGAGAACAGTTTGATAAGTTTTCAAAGATGGCTATTTAGTGATTTCCCTCTATATCTCTCTCTTTGCTGCACAACAAGAATTGCAGCTTAAATAACATAACTCATGGGAGCTGGAGTTGCAAGAACAATTCAAAAATGTGAATGTGCATGACTCGATTCGTCTCAAGCTACTGGAAGAATACATGTGCCGCCTCCATGGAAAATGAAAAGGCAAAGCTTCTCGGCAAACAAAGTTGATCGAGCCGTGTCGTCTTCATGTGAGCAAACACCAATAGAGCTTGCATGGTGTGTTTGGACAAGTGTTTCAAGTTCTATGCTTCCATTCATTAATCATTCCCAAGAGCCTTCTCCATGGGATTTGTTAGTGCTACCTTTACGCCGACCACTCATCTTCGCTTTCTTGCTCAACAATAGCTTCAAACTGGCTTCCAATGTAATGGTTTTGGGAGTGAAACTCTGTGAACATGGAAAATGAACACAGGTAAGAAAACATTTATCGATAAGCATCTGAAAATAGCGCCACCTTGCTCATTTAAAATGTGTTCCTTAGAGAATCAAATAACACGAGAATACATATTTTTTTTAAAAAAAAAAAGAATTAAAGTATGAATATGTCCTTAGGATTAGAGTAAAGAATGCATATAGGTAAGAAGGATGATTAAGGAATAAGAATTATGAGGTAATTAGTAGTCCGATTTCATTTTTGTAATCAAACATAGAAATGATTCTTCCCCGGGAACTCAACTCTTAAGGAATAAATAACCATTCTAGTGAAGCAAATGCACCATCAGATTCTACAGATTAGAAAGCGAGAAATTGGGCACGGGATACCATCTCTCTAGGAACATGCACACAGAAAGCATCTGTGCCTAAGAAATGCAAATAGCATCCTGCATCAAACAAGTATTAATACACAAACTTAGGGAGTGCATATTGGCCATTTGGAAGATGACTATTTCCGACTTACAGAGATTTAATATCGGAAAAATTAATTCTGTCCACCCGAAATACAATTTGGAATTTTCACCTAACCATACCCACCCTTAATTCAACTAATCGAATAGTGAATGACATGGTAGGAATGCCACGTGTCATGTTACTATTCTGTCTGTTTGTTTAAATAGCCATTTTGTAAAAGGGAGTTTAGTAGGGATGAATTCTTCCCTTCAATAAATAATGGCAAGAGAAGAGAATGACTTGCAATTTTCTATGACTTATCATCATTGAAAGTTTTAAGAAGTTTAATAGCTAAAGTTAGTGACAACTAGAGCTAAACCACCTTAATTATGGGATGATTTGAACTAGTTCAGTTAGAAATAGGAATACCTTTGGTAAGGTGACAACAGTCTTGCGATGTTTGATTAAGAACCCATGCTTTGAATGAGCCAACACAACAGGGTATTCATCCGTCGGATGGTTTCCCTATTATCCAAATACAATCAATCATCATCAATTGCTTGACAGTCCAAAGTGGAGAATCTGAATCCATAAGTGGGAATGAAGGTTGAATCAAAAGCTTACCAAAGTTTTTGGGTACTGGAACAGCTCAATAGCATCCTCCAATGTAAAAGAATCAGCATCTTTGGTCATCTGTCGAAAGATTCCAACAGATTCTTGATTCAAATAGATCAATTTTGAGTTTTCACTTGATATGCCATGTGTCTCAATTTCCAAAACCAAGAGTTTCAAAAGTTCAAGAAAATAAAATTCATAGACTTAATATAATTTCCTTGAGTGAAAATAGCATATTTGTTCTACATGATACAATATATGCGAAAAATCAAACAGATAATAACAAGGTCCCAGACACCAAGAGATGCAAAATGCCTTAAGGGCAAAAATGAGACAAGAAATATAAATATTAATATCAAACTACTAAGGATTTATGCAGATGCATAACAGTCATTTTTGGTAGCAATGAGGTATAATCACTAGTTGAAATGTGTCATTATTTAACTTGTTGCTCTGAGATTTTTATTCAATTGTCTTGCATATACTGGAGGTAAACAAGTTAAGCATGTTATAGGACTAAAATTTATTTCAGTTGATCTGGCACAAAATGGTACCGAAGCCATATTGCAGTTGGAAATCAAAATTTAGATGCAGAATGATACTTCCAGAACTTCATCAAAGAGACTAATTATTCATAATGAGACATATGGTTGTATTTCTCAATATGCCATCCAGGCATATCAACATTATTTGAGGTTGTTCCCAGAGGCGCCAACTGGATAAGCAAAAAATTACATGAGGGTTTGAAACCAATCAGATCAGATAAACATCTAAGTAACACATACATAACAGTTCTCTACCAATATGCAGTTACAAACCTCGGAAAGAGAAGCTCTTTTTGGTGAGAAACCTTTTCTATCTTCTCCCAATTGCACATAAAATCCATAAGGTCCCTTCTTTAAATAAATCTATTGGAAATGGAAACAATAAAGTTCTTATCAATGAACACAGATTAAGTTTTGATACAAGGGGAAGAACATTACCAAACAAAGGAGGTCAAAAATCATGTGGTAAAACAAAATGGTACAAACCTTTTCAGTAGAACCAGGAGAGCATCCCAGATCCTTTGGGATAAAAGCCACATCCACCTTCTCAACTTCATCAATGTCATCGTCGTCGTCATTGCTATATAGTGAGCTTGCAATATACCTGCGGCATCAAATTGTAAATTAAGTTAAAAAATATAGTTTACTACTTTGAAAAACATGGGAATGAAATTACAGAAATCACGAGTTATGCACTGTAGAAAATGAATTCATTATGACAGACATCATTTTCAAAACAGAAACATTGAATTTAGATTCATCATGACCAGAGAAAATAGAATTTATAAAAATATGGGCAAACATCCTTCGATGCCATAGTGTTTCATGTTGATTGTTTCTGAATGATCAACATGCATCGTCAACCTGCC
This sequence comes from Kaempferia galanga, assembly GCA_037974795.1. Taxonomy (NCBI): domain Eukaryota; kingdom Viridiplantae; phylum Streptophyta; class Magnoliopsida; order Zingiberales; family Zingiberaceae; genus Kaempferia; species Kaempferia galanga. The sequence goes on along the minus strand of JBBPFP010000044.1, from coordinate 5,769,178 downwards.
TCATTCTTTCTTCTATCTACATCTTTTGTCGCATTGTTTATTCACGAGCCTCCTATTTTTTTCACATACAGAGTTCACAACAACCTCTTTTGTAGCAAAATTGCCGCCCTCTAGCCAACTAGGCACCTCAGAGTTCACAACAACCTTCCTCACAGTCATGATTGCACAATTTCTAGGGCCGCTGGGGTGGCGGTTCCACCTTTTGCCACAATGATTGCACAATTTCTGTCCCCACATGAGGGACAGTTGGCTAGCGCATGATGGTGTTGCCACTAGGTCTGGGTCAAATCCAGCTAATAGCCGAGTGCTTGCCCTCCCCTATGCGCTATTCAACTGCCCAAGACTAGTAGCCACCTATGATTTACCTCTTCCGTGTTAGACTAGGAACGGGTTGGCAAAGGCGCTGGGCAAGCGAATCGCCTTTTGCCACCATGAGTGCACAATTTCTCACCAATTCCCCACACTTGTACCTCGAACAAATAGCTGCAACTGCAAAATAATTTGTGAACCAAATTTACTTTCATAATCATTTTTTACATCAGATTCCACTCCATTCTATTCTAGATGTGGTTCTTGAGGACCTTCTCCTGCAGTAAGGTATTCGGCCGGCTCCACTTCTTGTAAACTACCATATGGATCATGGAAAAAGAATCAACACTTTTTCTCTAGCTAACTAAAAATCTTAAGTTCCAGATGTTTGAAGCTAATTGAATATCCAAAAAATTATAAAAGTTGGATGTAAGGTACTGTTTTAGCATTCACATTAAGATAGCTTTTGACAAAGCAAAGCATCATAAAGTAAAAAAGAAAAAATATCTTGACATACTTGCATTTTGGATGTTGATCACACCCAATGAAAAAGCCAGCTCCAAATTTACTGATTTTGAACTTCAATGTCCCCACAGAACAACTGTATAGTACACAAGGGCGTGTTTAGTTATATGTTAATTGAAGTAGATGAACTGCAAAAGTTAAAGTGAATAGTATTCCAAACTTTAGTTACAAGATGGAAATGAACAACAGATTTGATGATAGCCAAAGGACCTAAAAATAATGAAGTAATATTATCTTAACATAAGGATACGCACCTAGGACATTTCCTGCTACTCAATGAAGCAAATAATAGGTTTTCAAATTTTTTCTCCAACATGTTTTCCAACTGCAAAATGAAAACCTCCAATAATTAACAAAAAGGAAGGAAAAAGCAGGATCGTGAAGTCTCCAATCGTAAGCATCAATAAGAGTTATATATCAAAACAGGATAGCCCACACCTACCTCATGGGAATTACAATTGCTTGCTTGGTCACAGTATGTGCTAAATCGTGACCAATAATCCTTCAAAAGGCCCTTCCACTCAGTGGTACCAGTTGACACATTATCTAACTGACAATATTGAAGAATGACATAATAAATACAAAGAAAGCAATGAATATTTCAGAGAGAAAAAGCCTATATATCATTGAGGTACATGCATTTTAACTAGAATTTGTTAAATAAAACAATTGCTATCTCCTGTGAGATAGTTTTAATATATTATTTTATTTATATGGTGAGATGATAACTAGATTTTGTTTTTTCAAATACAAAAAAAGAAAAAAAGTTATATCCTTTTCTTTAAAAAATCATACAAATAATAAGCAATATTTATTTTTATGAAATATATATTTGTTTACTTATTTAATTATCAAGGACATGTGAGGTGCAAAAGTTAATTTATTTCAAATGAAATATAAGATTTTTTATTAATTTATTCTCTTCTCCTTCTAAATCTATAGTACGCTCTTATCTTACATTGTCATCAAAGGATAGCAAGCTCAACGTTAACCCTAAATACCTTACCTTTAGCTGCTATTTACTTTCACGGAATGATTTATTTTTCCTTTGGTAGACCAAGAGTGTTATTAATTTGAGCTTTCTATTTTTTTTTTTTGACTTTCCATTAAAAAAAATTCATCCATTAATTTATCAAATACTTTGATCTGTTAAAAGTGGGGCAATTTGAATTCTTAACCTTTGTTATGAATTCTTTAGATCTATCTCACAGCTTATTAACCAATTATTAGTTCAACATAATGAACATTCTCTACTAGAAAATATATTATTTGTTCAAGATTGTTTTTATTTTTAATATCTTACACCTTAAAAATTAAATTAATTTACTCCCTTGATTTGTTTTCACGCCTTCGTAATATGTTTAAAGTCTTAAATCATATAATAATAATAAATTAAGGTTAATATAAAGCCTATATATTAAACACTAATCATATCAATAATAATTTAAATTTTTACTATTATTCATAAATTAGAATAAAAAAATAGATTTAAATTTAAATTTTTACTAACCATATCAGTAATCACATCAGAATAAAAAATAGATTTAAATTTTTACTATTATTCATAAATTATAAATCTCAAATTTCACCTCTACTAGATCAAAACTGTTTATTTAACTTTAATAATTTATGAATTCTTCATAATATATGAATGATAAACACATAATAATTTTAATATTATCAATAGCACAACTTGATTCATCATGTGAGGTTCTTCATCAGTTAAAATGCAAGTGTTGAGGGAGAAGAATCAACAATTGAGAACTTAGGGTCAGGATAACAGACTAGTGAAAGATCAGGTCAAGGTGACAATTGATTGGGTCTCAATCAGTAAATCATCCTTATGTTTTGAAATTGATCATCTGAATGTTGTTATTAAATAATAAATTAATTGGTGTCGATATTGTACCGTAATTGAGTAGATTTGGATGTAGTTAATTATATTATTTTGATGGTTGTGATATTATAATTTTTGGATAAATATGATGATTTTAATTAGAAATTTAATTCCGTTGCTAAATTAATGACGATTTAAAATCGCTATTTTACGGAATTAATTTTTTGCCACTAAAAAAATTTGCCACCAAAATTTGCGGTTGTTGATCAGTCGCTAAGTACATTTAACGACCGATTAATCGCTATTTTTCATGTAGCGAATGGTGACCAATATAAACGCTGAAGAATCTAGTTTGAATTGGTGAAACACAGGTTCACTACCTAGAGCTTGAACTGAATGGTGAGAGAGACGATATAGCGGAGGTAAATGCCTCCCTCATGTGTCAGTCACTATTCCAAGTACTAGTAGCCACCCGTGACTTATCTCCTCCGTGTTGGCTCTAGTACGGATTGACGAGGACACTGGAAATAAACAAAGTCATCTTTTACCACCATAAAAGGTGAGAGAGACCGTTCAAATTCAGTGCGACATACATCCCTACCTTTTACTCGTAGAATGGATGACCATGTTAGTTATTGTCCTTTATAATTTTTTGTTTTCGTTTTTTTTATGTCACACGACTTCAGGAATCATAATAATTGAATAAAATTTAATTTGATAACTAATTCAATTTACACGATGAATTCATCAACTGAAAAATGATTTTTTATTATAATTATTTTCCCACTTCAATGAGCACAAGTGTTAAAGTTGAAGAGAGCGTTCTTCCCGTTTTGCTGCAACTCGTCTCGTGATTTTCTGAATTTCAAGGGTCAACAATTAAACTTGCGGATTTTAGGGTTAAATTGAAAGAAAGCAACCGACAGGGCAATAGGACCCAGCGTCAATTTCGCCGCGATTTCGCATCGCCGCACTCACAGCCCACCAATACTGTACAGTGAGCCCCACCAACCAGTGCTGTGCAGTGTGGCCACTGCACCTCTTAGAACAAGCGCCAATTGGGTTTGGAAACAAAAAGCCCAAAACAACGCCCACCGTGGGGCTAGAACCCACGACCACAAAGTTAAGAGCCTTGCGCTCTACCAACTGAGCTAGACGGGCCTGCGTGAGGCTGAGTGATGTAGCTTAAAACTATTATTTTTTATCTGTAAAGATTAAAAATGACCTTTTCCAAAATAACGCCCACGGTGGGGCACGAACCCACGACCACAAGGTTAAGAGCATTGCGCTCTACGAACTGAGCTAGACGGGCCTGTGTAATACTGAGTGATATAGTTTAAATCTATTATCTTTTGTATATGTAAAGACGACTACATTTTATTATTTTTTTTTAAAAAGAAAAAAGGTTTATATGCTTTTTTAAAAGAAAAAAAATCCTACAACTAATTAGCAATATTTATCCATATGAAATATATATTTGTTTACTTATTTAATTATCAAGGACACGTGAGGTGCAAAAGTTAATTTATTTCAAATGAAATTTAAGATTTTTTTTTTATATTAATTTATCCTCTTCTCCTTCTAAACTGATGGTACTTCATCCTAAATATCTTACCTTTAACTACTTACTGTTTACTTTTAGGTATGAATCTATTTTTCTTTGATAAACGATCCGAGATTGTTATGAATTAGATCTCACCATTCAGCTATCTATTAAAAAAAATTTATATGTTAATTTGTCAAATCTAAAGACGTTGTACCCTTACCTGGGGCTATGAATTTAACCTCATAACCTTTGTTATAAAGTATTTAGATCTATCTCACCATTCTATTTACCAATTATTAGTTCAACATACCATTTTTAGCGAACATATTCTCTTCTAGAAGTTATATTATTTGTTCAAAATGATTGTTTATGTTTAATATCTCATCGTAATATGTTTAAACTCTAAAATGGTATAATAATAATAAATTAATATAATTTAAACCTATTAAACACTAATCATATCGGCGATAATTTAAGGTGATCAAATCTCATCTACCCTTCAAAACTGACAATCATCAAATCTATTCTCCTCGATCCAAAACCATTCCTAGCTAAAAAATATTCAAACCCCAAACTGTGAAAATTCCACATCTACCAAACATAAACACAGATGTACATTCCAACCTACATTTTTCCATTCATAACCAAACTTAAATTTTAAATATTAAGATTCAAATCCCTATTTTAATAAACAAAATCATTTTCCTATCATTTTATTTTTTTCCCCAATATCCCATCCTTTCAATTTTACTAAAATCAATCTGATTCAAAACTCTCTCTCGCAGACTTTGCGTACACTTTACGTTGGTCATCGGTCATAGTCTAGACGATGGACGAGGCAGATGCAGACGAGATCTCCTGGTTCGTCGCTCTTGAACCGCTCCTGATCCACAGTGGTGAGGACCGTTGGATTACGTCTGATTCAAGATCTAATCTTGGATCAAATGTAATCCAATGGTTCGCACCGCTGCGGAACAGGAGCCGATGATGACATGCCTCGATGACATGTCGTAGTATAGATTCCGTGAATTCGAGATATTATAAAAAAATTATTTCATTACTTTTTGGTTTTATACCACTTCTCCTTCGTCTGGGGCCAGTTGAGTTGCCGAATGAACCAATTGGTATAAACTCAAAAAACACCCAAGAACATATTTAGATGATGATTTGCATACACACAATAAATCCACGAACTGTACCTAATTTGTTAATCGTTGATCTTGTTGGTCCCAGTATCAAAACGAACTCTCTAGAAGGTGGATATTTGAGTGCATTGCATGTAGGAAAAGTAATTCATCGTTCAGACCAAGAGGCGACATGAGTCGTATTTACTTAAGCTTTGGAAACGCGTGAGATAATGAAATCGATCGACATCAATGCAACCAAGCCACGACAAACTCCCTCCCGATCCAGTTCTCTGATTCCTCCACCAACATCTGCTTGAAATCGATCGGTAGGATACCAACTGAGAGGGTTTGTTCGATCGATTCTGGTTCTTTGAGCTCGAGAAGCTTGCGCTAAGAAGCTGAGATGCGAGGGCGCGGCGTCGGCGTCGGCGGCGGCGGCAGTTGCGATCGGAGAATGTCGCGGCGATGGATGATAGTTCTCTGCTTGTGTAGCTTCGCTCTCGGGATGCTTCTCACGGACAAGTCAGACTCGAGTTGTACTCTTTTTAATTTTTCGTGTTAAAGGTCTTATTTTGATTGGAATGGAATTGGGGTCTTTGGTTGCGATTAGGTTTTGGGCATTTCCGGATGCAAACAACCAGATCATCTCGAATAGGCGAAGGCAGGAACAGGAGCTCCAAATCATCTCTGAAGATTGTGCCACCAAAAGGGTCCGTTTTACTTCCTTATTTGCTCTCAAATTGTTGGATTTGGCATTTGGGTGATTAAAAATATGTGCTCGATCGCAGAAGCATACAGAAGATAAGGATGTAATGGGCGAAGTTAGCAGAACACATGAGGCAATTCAGTACGTAGTATATATTTTTGAAGTTTTTTTTTCGTATTTTGAGGAAAAGAGCTAAAGTTTGTAGGGCGCATTGTGTGCCAGATCTTTAGACAAGGCGATATCCACGCTTCAAATGGAGTTGGCTGCCAAGAGGAGCTCAAGGGAATTGATCGGCACAGATGGCACGCCATAAGCAGACGCTTCGAGTGAACAAAGAAAGAAGGCTTTTGTGGTGATTGGGATAAATACGGCGTTCAGTAGCAGGAAGAGAAGGGATTCGGTGAGAGCGACATGGATGCCACAAGGTAGATTATAAAATAGTGATTCTTTCTATAAAAATCACATATTTACTGAATTTGGTGATTGCTTATTTTCTAAATGAATATTTTTTGGGGCTGTCGTTGTATTGATAGTATGTGAACCATCTTTAATGGATTTATTCATACACTCTATTAAGTAGCTTTTCCCTTTCTCTTTTTTCCATTAATTAGGCGAAAAACTTCAACAGTTAGAACAAGAAAAAGGAATTGTCATTCGGTTCACAATCGGCCATAGGTAAGTAAAAGAACCTTCTTATTGATTCTTGCTGATATTTTTCTTCACCTTTGCGGTTTCATGAATCGTGTGCACTTGATTTTCAATCATTTTCCAATAAACTTCGTTGAACCTCTTTTGCCATACAGATGCATATTTTTAGATTCAGCTTTCCGGTATAATGTGAGTCCCACTTGTATCTATTTGTTGTTTTAGCTGATCTCTTCTCATTTACTAATAAATGCTCTACTCTGCACTTTTTGCTTGAGTTCCTTATTGAGCGTAGTTGTATCTACAAGGCATTCTTTACCAAGTGTTAAATTCATGTAAAGTTTGAAACAATTAACCTTATTTTGTAAACATCTAATGCTTAAGTTGTTTTCTTATTTTCTGACGATACGTTTCTTTCTTCAACTTTACATCTAGACTTTGTTTCTGCTTCTAATGATTCTTGCATTACTTGAAGCATGCCTATGTGGTGACTAATCAGAAACCATGTAGCCTCAATATACCAACTATAATTCACTATGTTCATACTACTGCAGATTTTAATGAATTATAAGCTTTTTTTTTTGTATACAAGTAGCTTAAAACTTTTACTAGAACAATGATTGTGAACACCGCTACGGGTATCTGTGAAAATATTTCAGATAAACATGCTATAGTGTATTCATTTGGTGTTACTGAAATTGGAACTTGAAAGAATGTATCAATGTACTACAACCATCAATATGCTTTGATGAAATAGTCAAGGAAAGCCTATTGATATCATGGTGGAAGTGATTTTTTTTCATAGACCAAGGTGGATGAGGAACTAATTAACAAGTCCAAAGAGAAGTCTCACTATGATGTTGTCTGATGTACTTAACAAGCAAATTTTGAACCGCTAATTTATATTGTGTGTTTTATCTCCAGTATCCACTTTCTTGTTTCAAGACATTTATTGTGAGTTACACACTATATCAAATAATAATCTTACCCATCATCGGAAGCCCCCTAAACATCCATGTTTTTGGCACAGTGCTACCTCTAACAGCATTCTGGATAAGGCTATTGATTCAGAGGAAGCTCGGCACAGTGACTCTCTTAGGCTGGTAATGGATATCATTCCAAGATCTCAAATATTCTGACTGCCATGGTGTTTTCAGATTATTTGCTGGGTCTGAATCTTCATGGCATCTTTGTTGCAGGATCATATTGAAGGTTACCACGAACTTTCTGCGAAAACAAAAATATTCTTTTCGACTGCTGTTGCAATTTGGGATGCTGAATTCTATGTCAAGGTGGATGATGATGTTCATGTCAATCTAGGTGCAAATTATAGTACTCAATTATGTATCCCAAGTTTTCCACGAACAGAATCATAAACAATGTTATATGAATGGTATGCATATGCAGGTATGCTAGCCACGACTCTTGCACGACATAGATCGAAACCAAGAAGCTACATAGGGTGTATGAAGTCTGGGCCAGTACTTTCCGATAAGTATTATTCTTTGCATCCTTTTTCCTTGCATAATACTGTGAATCAGCAAAGTTCTCAAAAGACTGAAATATGAATTCCAGGAATGATAAGTACCATGAACCTGAAAACTGGAAGTTCGGAGAAGAAGGAAACAAGTACTTCCGCCATGCAACTGGGCAGATTTATGCTATCTCAAAGGATCTTGCTACGTATATCTCAATCAACCAGTAAGTATATGGATTGTCTTACTAGTTACTTCTCCATAAGTTGCGTATTATTCACTTCATTAAATTAAATCTGTCGATGTCAGGCCGATACTGCACAAGTATGCCAATGAAGATGTATCACTAGGTTCATGGTTGATCGGTCTGGAAGTTGAACACATCGACGAGAGGAGTATGTGCTGCGGAACTCCACCAGGTCGATCGGGCACTCTCTTCTTTGGCACAAGTCTTTTGCACGAGAATTCATAGTTTTACATTCAATTACTAATTTTCAGATTGCGAGTGGAAAGCCCAGGCAGGAAATGTTTGTATCGCATCGTTTGACTGGAGCTGCAGTGGTATCTGCAAATCTGTGGAGAAGATGAAGGATGTCCATGAACGGTGTGGTGAAGGAGATGGAGCAGTGTGGAGTGCTTTGTTCTAATGGGATATCTCTGTTTGTCTGACCATTTTGACATCAAGCAAAGGGAGAAAGGTCGCACCGTTCACAAACTTGAAATTGATTCAGAAGTGAAGATCAAGCTTCCTCATGAAAACCATAAGATGTTTCGGCATTCGCCATTTGGTTCTCTCCCTCCATACTGTCATTTTTGATAAACTGCTGATACATTTGGAGGATTCTTGATCAAAATCTACTTGTAGGGCGAGAGTCGAATAGAATGATTCAATATTGTTCTGATATGGTTTGTTCAATTGTTTGTTTGTCGAAAAAATAATTTGTTTATGTAAAATATTTTTTGAGGAACAATTTTAAGGAGAAAATAGATTATTTGTTGTCGTGTGGATGTGATATTAAAATATTCTCTCTCTGTTTTTTTTTTGATATTTTCAAATATTTTAATTACAATGATTAAATTACGATTACGTTTACCAAGCTATCAATTTGTGCAAAAGGTGGAACCGCCACCTCAGCGGCCCCTTAAATCCGGCTCTACAGGATTTCAAAGGGAGTAAATCATGGTTAAGCTGGCGGGGTAAGTGGACTGGGGTCTTAGGAATTTTAGACCTGCAGACCAAGATTTTATTCTTGCAACTGGTGACTTTCGACGCTGTGACTATTTATATAAATTCCAGGTCACTTACCCGCTAATCCAGCTAGTGGGGCACGTTTACCAAGCTATCAAGCTCGTGCATCGGGAACACGACCGACGTCGTGGAGACCATTTGGGCCGCGATCGCGTATCTCCAAAGCAGTCGTTTAAAAATGACGGCGACGGCCGATTTGTGGGCGTGGGAATGGTGGCCGCCGCCTCCATCTCCTCCTCCTAACTCGCCGTAGTCAAAGACTAGCGCCGCACCTAATGGACCGCGGCAGTTCAAGATCGCATCACGGCAGCGGCAGCGGACGGCGGTTGGACCGCAGCAAGGCCCTCAAGAACGTCGGCTATGAGGCTGCCGCCGACGTTGAGACTCCCCGAACCTCACCCCGCATAGACCCACGCACGCCGTACGGTGACCTGCCCACCCTGAGGATGCGGGGGTTCGATGGCGAATTCGATCGTATCTGCCGCAATCTCGGCTTCTCCGACCCGGAGGATTTCGGCATCCCGTCATCCGTCTGGGAGGAGGCGCGGAAGGAACGCTCGTCGTCCGATAACTTCCTCTCCGCCACTTCACGCGTTTCCTTCTCGCGGTCTGATGAAGAACGTCCTACCTCCGGACTGGACGATGAGGAGAGGAGACCGTCGGAATCTGATGAGGATCAGGTGAGTGAGGACCGGAAGTACACTGAGAGGGGCGCTTCAGATGTAGAATCAAGCCATGACGGGGAGAATTTGATGACGGGGCTGGGGGAAACGGACAGTGAGCTCACTGAATTGGCATGGGAGAGTCCTGGCGACCCTTCATCGGGGAATCCTGCCAACTCTTCATCAGCAGAGGTGATAGTAACGCCAAACGCAATGTTGAGGAGGAGTATGTTGTTTTGGGAGAGAGTCGAATATCTTGGAAGTGGCTCGTTTGGGACTGTATTTAAGGCTATCAGTGAGTAAGTACCTATTCTTGCTATTGCACAAACAATATAGATCATGACTCCCTATCCATTTGCATGTCGTCTGTTCTTCCATTACCTGATAAGTTGCTTTCAATCGATGGCAGAAAAAAGGTATCTTATTGCTTCACGCAGTCAAAATTCACTTTTCTTGAGCTGGTAGCATCATATTCAGTGATCACAATGCATTTTATGAAATTGTTGGTGGCGCATTCTTCATATTTTGCTTTGATTTGTTCTAGTTGACATGGTTTTCTTGTGTAAATGTCATGAATTACACATTCAAACTACATAACTTCCAAATTTGCGCACAAGGTTTCTTGAGCTGTTACTAGATGACAACTTTGCTATTTGCCTTCTCGACTTTCTTCCCCTTTATTTCCTAATTGGTAAGGCTGTATGTTAAGGTAAAATGAATAGGAAGTTCACTTTGTTTCCTTCATTTGACAAAATGGTTGTGTTTTCCACTTCATGTGATGCCATAATTTATGCTTTTTAATTTTTCATAGTATCACATCATCTTCTAGATTTACTATGCTATATAGCTAATGTAATCCCATTTTCCTGTTTATTTCATATTTTCAGTGATGGATTTTTCCTTGCTGTCAAAGAAGTCTCCTTGCTTGACCAAGGAAACGATGCCAAACAACGCATATCTCAGATGGAGCAGGTGAATATACCACCTCTTGGCATTATCTAGCTGTGATTTATGTGGAGTTCATTATGTATTTTCTTCTTTAACCAAACAAATTTTACTAGTTTTCCTAACTCCTAAGTTCATAAGAGTTGAGTTTTTTTTAACTTAGTAGCATCCAATAATTTCTGCTCTAAACCTCTTACTTCAACTCTTTGCCTTCAGGAGATTGCACTCTTGAGCCGTTTTACACACCAGAATCTAATTCAGTTTTATGGAACAGACAAGGTAAATAAACTGTCATGACTTTTGTTTATGTTATTGTGGATTCATCTGCATTCCTCCCATATCAATACATTTTTCTGAGATCTCCATGATCATTACGTGAAACAAGATAAGCTATTGAACTACTTATTTGCAATGAATGTGGTATCCTTGTGAAGATTCTCCTCCTCGAGCACAAGATATCACTTCATGTTTCACCAGTTATTATGCTTGGCCTCAATATGCTCAGTGGACAAAATCCACCTTAACTGTTTGTTCTCCCCATCTTCAACCATATGTTAATATGAGATATTATGATACCTTGTTTCATTTCAATTTTTAGTTACTAGATGTTACTTTGTTGCATCAGCAGATAACATTGCATGAATTGTTAAAGGCTTAATAGATGTCAACCTTGGATGGATGACATGACATACAATGCTTTGGAACAACAAATGACCGAGATTAGCTTGGAATGATGCCAGGCTATAAATAGTACATTCTATAGCTTTATCATAATAAAAATGCTTTTAAATTTTGTACGATTATACATGCAATAATTTTTATATACTCCAACAATGACAAAGCAAACATGATTTAGAGTTTTTTTTATCATCTATGTATATTCTTGTTTACATGATGGTTAATCAATATAATTTCAAATTTTTATTGTTGATCTTTTTGGAATATAGTGATTTTCTATATAAAAAAAATTACATGTGCTAATTTTGCAGGATGGTTCAAAATTGTTCATCTTTCTTGAGCTTGCTACTCAAGGATCTTTGGTGTCAATTTATCAAAAGTATCATCTGCATCACTCTCAAGTGTCTGCTTATACCCAACAAATTTTGGAAGGACTAAATTATCTGCATAAGCGAGACGTGGTGCATAGGTGAATCTGAATGTAATGATGCAACTGATTTTTATTTGAGGCCTGAAAATGATTCAATTACCAACAAATTTAATTTCGACATTAGACTGATTGGTTTTATCAATAGATTGGTCTGCCACATGGGTCTTCCTTGTACCTTTTTATCATGAATTTTGTCATGCTAACTAGGATATGCTTGAATTGTTAGACAATAAAAGTTGGTTCTAAAAATTGACAAGTCAATGACACTGGAATTCATAATCTTAATAGAGCTACTGCAAGACCATAGCTATTTTGATGCCTAGTTATTTGGAAGTAGATGAGCAGAAAACATTGAAATTTGATGGTGAAACCTTGTAGGAGCAAAACATTTTAGATATAAAATCAAGATTTCAGAAAAAGTTAGACCTTCATTGTAGCGATGCGACAGTAGTGTTTGTAGCTCTTTCAGATGAATCCAGAAGATTGTTAGTTTCATTGTATTATGTAATTAATAACTCTATCATAAAAGTGTTTACTAAGAGACAATAAAATTAAAAAAATGTGGAAAACGAAGTTATATGACATGAAACTGAAAGAAAGAATAATCTACAGAGAAAGGCCCAATCGGGGGAGAAGAGGAGGAGACATGATTTGCCTCCTTGATTTGTTCTTCAAGTGTTGTGGGACTTAAGCTACCTTAACACTTCCAGATTGTAGTCAACCCTAAGGTCTGCCCTAATTCAATTATTCTGAACTAATCACCACATCCTAAAAAACGGTTGAAGATAATAATTTTGAGACTCCTATAAAAATGGAAAGTTAATTATGCAAATTGGAAATGTACATATATAGCTTGCAGCAAAACAGATCAAAGTTAGCTTTGCGACATGCCAACACCTCCATCATCAGTATGGATATTACTTGAGATCTCACTCATTATAAACTGCAAGCGTTGAAGTTGATAAAATTTCTCAGTATGGATATCTATGAATAGGGTACTGGCACTTCTTTGTCCTTGGTTCCTGTATTTGCTTGGGAATCATAACATTCTGGAGAAATTCATTTATTAGGCTTCTCCATTGATGTCTCTACCATCTATGATATACAAAAAACATTGTGTGTTTAGAGAGCCTCTATGATAATGAAGGTATTAATCAGAAAATTTTCCATGACTCATGAATTTCTCCTACTTTGCATCTAAAGAAGGTGGACTTCTTAATTACTTATGATGATTCTTAAGTCTATGGTTTTGTATGTATCTATGGGTAATCAATTATAATTATATCCTTTTCTTATTCTTAGAGATATTAAATGTGCAAATATCTTGGTCGATGCAAGTGGATCAGTGAAGCTTGCTGATTTTGGCTTGGCAAAAGAGGTCTTTCTCTTTTCTTGATCTTCACAGTTGATGAGTATGAAGGACAATTAGTTTATTATTCTAATAATGTTGTTGAACCTTCAGATATCTAAGTTCAACTGGGCAAAATCTTGCAAAGGAACTGTGTATTGGATGGCTCCAGAGGTATCATACTGTCCTTTTGTGCCACATAATTTAACTATTTCCTCAGTTTGGAAGTGACGATTTGGTTATATTGCCGTTAGTTCAAGAACATTCTGTGATTTACTGATGAATTTGAATACGATTGTGTGTATGCAGTTAACCTATATATGTTAAACTCATTTAATTTCCCTTTGGCTTTGCCATGAAATATCCAGCTTCAATATGCAACTTTATACATCGAATAATGAATTGAAGATGTGTTTAAGAATTACTGAAGCTTATCTTATAGTTTTCACTTGATGTATTTATGAGCATTATAAAAAGCAAAATCTTTTGTGGTGGATTTGGTACCACAAAGAATATTTAAAATCATCCTTCTACAGACTGGCCTATGCACCTTCATGTATGACCTAGTTAGTTAGATGAAGAAGAATATAATCTTTTTATTACCCAGACAAATTAGACTTCAACTTGATTGATTTTCTAAATGCACTTTCTTTGGCGAGTAGTCAGCCAATCAATTTTCAGTAGACACCTGCATATTTTTAGCTCGTGTAAAAGTATGGTCCACGAGATTGACTTCTCCGACCCAATGAACTCCAATTTATGGATTAAGATTGTTATTTTAATGCTTCTTTACATTAGTTAATTGAAAAAATGGATTCAAATTTCATACATGCTGAATTTCTCCTCGATATGCCTACTATTGCCGGACCATTGTTGATGCCAGAGATATGATTGTATATGCTCTTTTGATTGTCAGAAGCTCCATATTTACATTTGTAATCCATGGGAAATTTTTATCATATCTTATCATTTTTCTATAACAGGTTGTGAAAACCAAGCCATATGGACCTTCAGCTGATATATGGAGCCTGGGCTGCACCGTTTTAGAGATGTTGACTCGTCGACCTCCTTATCCTAACATAGAATGGGTGAGTGATCCATATGTTTAATTTTATACTATTTCTAGTCAATTTACTTCAAGCAAGAGTTTTGTTCATGTTAGAATCCATGATGGCTCACACAAATCACTTAGAACAAACTTATATTTTAAGTTGAGTGTTGGATGTTCTGATTCTTCTTTTCTTTTTCTGGTAACTGTGACTACAGATAGAAGCTTTTTATAAGATTGGTCGTGGTGAACTACCAGTTATTCCTAATTCATTGTCTGAAGAGGCTCGTGATTTCATCAAAAAGTGCTTAAGATTTAATCCTGATGATCGGCCCACCGCTGCTCAACTTTTGAAGCATCCATTTGTCAAACAATCACGTCGAGATTCTACTGGGTCTAGACAATTTTCACCAATGACAGCAGGATCCAGGCTACAATGATTATGAATTGCCATGGAAGGTAAACCATTCTAAAAGCAGACTATTGTTTTTTGCCAAAAAGCTTGTCCATAACTTGAATGCCAATTGATTTCTATCTAAGAAATGGGTTTGTAACCTTCTCATGTATTACTTAACTAAGGTTTCAAACTATTAATTTAATTGGTATTTGTCTATCACATATAAAGTACTCAATCAGATAGTTGCATGCAGGTACTATAACAAAGGGCAAGTGATATTGTTGTAAATCTCAAATTTTTTATTTACTTGAATTCTAATTACTATTTTTTTTCTATTTAAATTGAACTTATCAAAGTCACAATTCCCTTTCCATATTTTTTCATTGTTCCAGACAAACTCTATGGATTGTTCTGGTCTTTCAAAATCAAACTGGATGGATATAGAATGTCGAAATATCAATATTTTCTAGTCGATAGAATTATAACTTTACAGATTTGTTATCATTTTAAGCAAATAGATTTTGAATTGGAATTCCAACACCATCGTTTTCTTGCTTCAAACAAGCTCATTTCTCAAAATTGGATCATTTTGATTGAACTGATTCCTGATGCATTATGCATTTACTGTGATGCCTGAAGTTTTTAACTTATCTTCCCTACTTACGATCACTTATTGATTGCTTTTCAAAATCGTAGGAGAACATGTGTTTGGTGCTACCTCATTCAGACAATCGTCTTACCTCACCTCAACATTTGCATGTGTGGCTGAATCAATCAACTGATCTTAACATGCAAGGGCCATGGCAAGTGTGTGTTCTTCCATGTGCTGTGACAAACCTCTAGGAAATACTGCAAAAATCGTGGTCCATAACTCACCGCAACTTCCAGGTCAGGAACCAACCTTTGTTTTGTGCCACAGTTACTTCTTCCACTCGCATATCAATGGGAGTGAGAAATGCTGAATCTCTGTCGCATGAGCAGTGTGTCATAGGTGAAGTGTCATTCTTGAGACCTTTGATTATGCTTAGAACTATAGAGTGCGCTAACTAGACTACAAAGACAGCAAACTTCCAGGTCTGGAATTGATTTGCGTTTTGTGCCACGGCTGCTTCTTCCACTTGAATATCAGTGTCAATGAGCAGTGCTGAATTTGAATCCCTGTTGATGAATGAGCAGCGGGTCTTGGGCGCAGAGTCATCCTAGCCCTAACCTTTGACTGTGCTCAAGACTGCATTAACATAGATCCTAATCAGAGGATGCCATCTCAAGCATAGATGTTCAACAGTAGCAGCAGCTAGAAGAGAGACGCTTTCGAATTCCTTCAGAAGGGTTGCCCAAGAGTTATTAGAAATTGGAGCAACTTTAGACTTACATATTGATTGTTATATTTTATATGTTTTCTTGTACGATTTCTAATTATATATATTTTTGCGGGTTGGTTGCATGTCATATGTTTTTTTAAAATGATTTTTAGATTGAAAATATTTTTGCGGGTTGGTTGCAAGTGCTAGAATCGCTACCTTTATGCTATGAAAATATTGCTGAATGAGATTCAATTCTTAGTTAATGTCAGGTCATCTAGCTAGACCCGGCAGGGTCTACAAAGAAATATATCGTGCCAGAATCGTGTCATGTTTGAGCTTGATCTAGGCAGGGACCGGACTTTCTAAAACAGCAATGATTCCTTTAAGATTATAAATTCGCTAGCTCACACGTGGCACACCTTAAACAATCAATGAAGCTCGCCCACCACCCACTCCGTGTCCCCCGTCAAATAACCAATAATCTTTTTTCTCAAAATAATAATAATAATTTTATTAGAAAGGTGAAGCTACAATTTGGATAGTTTATTGAATTAATATGTACATGGTCTTTCTCCATAATTTCTGCCATTTGCCAACTCTGGATCCATGATTCCTCTTCCACTTCTGCTAACTCCTTGGCCATCTAATCCTTTAGCAATTTGTCTCAAAATGAACTATTTTATAAAAATAGCCGAAAGAAAGGAAACCTAGGTCGCCACATCTTTAATCAATCTTTTCCTGCAAATTATTCAGGAACAATTTTAAGTTGAAGTGCATGGTGCTTTGGTATAAAATAAAAATAAAAAATTTTCATTTCAACTCCCAAATTTATCTTCTTCTTTAAAAAGGCCAAATGATTAAAATAATCATACAAGAGCATCTCCAATGATAAACCTAAAAAATAGATTTATTGTTACCAAATCAAAAGTTATAAATCCATGATATCCCCAATGGTAAACTTAAAAGTAAGTTTATATATATATATATATATATATAGGTTTAAAAATAGAGGTTTATTTTTTAAACCCAACCATT
>JBBPFP010000044.1:5695025-5725584 GCA_037974795.1 Kaempferia galanga | reverse complement strand
TAGGTGATCATACTAATGTCTTTGCCACATGCTTTCTATGTCAACTCAGGCTTGTTTTGCTTGTACTGTGGATGACAAACATCTTGATAAACTTGATGGACCGCTACTGTATGATTTGAATCTGTAAAGTCATGACACCTTTATATTATTAGAACTGTGCTAAAGTAGGTACCAACTTTTCCATTGGAGCAGTTCTTCTTTCAGAGCTGAAGGTTCAAGAGACTCATGCCAACCTTCTTTTGACTTTGGCATTCAACTATTTTTCATTTCCTAGATACCATCAAGGTTACAATGCTAGCTAGATAATGCTATCGGGCAATCAAATTGGTTGGAGGGCATGATAAACTTTGAAAAAATTGTTTATTCGGAAGTACGTACTCAGGGGTTTATCTTGGAATAAAAATCTTGGCAACATTTTCAGTAGTTTGATACAATCTGACAAAGATCAGAAAAGGATCAAGGAATCTTAAGAGACAAAAGCATGTTCCTTCTCTAAGGTTTAACGTTTTGGGTTGTAGATATAATGGTTCCTTAAATCCTATATCCAGTTTAGACTGTTACTTTGGTCAATACAGCTTGAATGTGAACTTGGAAAGATGACAGAGGAGATCCTTGCCTGAGGCAATAATAGGAAATGAAGATTGGCACATAATCTGGATCCCTTGAATCTTATGAATCCTTTGTAATAAGTCGAATAGTAACTTTGGCCAATCTTCAAATTTTTGTATTGCAGGATTTCAATTTAACAAATACTAGTCCACCCACCAAGTTTCTCATCATCCACAGCCTTTATGTTGCACTAACGTGGAAAGGGAAAAGTGACTTGGTGGAGAAAAGTGATAATGCAATCTTCATAGAGATAAAGAGAATAAAGAGACAAGTTGAGTAAACCAGTGATGTGTGTGTGTTTGTGTGTGTGTCTAGACACACACACAAACAAACAACGCACCCTCTTACCATACACGGCACACTAAGTTTCCACTGACATACCTGACTCCTACAATGCTGCACCTTAACTCCCACAATGTTTTGCTTAACTACCCCTTCCTTTAATAATCAATCCTTTTTATTGTGTTTACCTGAGATCTATTGGTGCAACCTGTAGCTAGTTCAGTTTTAAGAAGGTTCATTACTGGCTTTCATGCTTTCACTTATCCATTTTATTATTTTGGGGAATCTGTGTTAAATGATTCTCGTTTTGTTTGCAGAGGGAGGTAACTTCCCCTTGTCCATGAATGTTGCTATGTTGTGATCAACTGAGAGCCCCTGTACATTGGTGAATTTGGTATTGCTTTTGTTTTGGGAGTTGATTACTAATGTCATTCAGGAGAAACGGCATTACCCAGGTAACTCTCGATATACTTGATTGCTTTACTGACAATAGAAGGTGATTTCTATTAATGTTAATTGCTATGTGACAGTTTAGGAATTTTAGTTGTGGATTTTTTATAACTATAGTTTGCTATTTTGAAAGATTTTTCAATCTCAGTCCAAACATGATACTTACAAGAGAAATAATACACAGGGTGCATATGTAATTTGAAAATACAAAGCAATTTGTGTACCTATTTGATTTCTGTTTTTTTTTTTTGGTGGGAAAGCTTTCTTCCTCTGTTATATTCTCATAATTTTTCATTCAGAGCCCAGCGCCTGAGGAAGCAGTTTGCAAAGTCTTGTTCTCGTATCAATTTATGTTAACAAACCGTCTTATTTGTCCTTTACTTAATAACCTCATAAGAAAGCTCCTGATGCCTCTCTAAGGTCAGATATCAAAACTTCAGTCTCATATTTGATAAAACCCAAAATAATCACTGGTCATAAGATCTGATGAGAAATTTTGAAAAATATCAAGAATGTTCTCATTACATTCTGGGACATGCTATACATTCTGTTTATTGCTCTGGTGTTTTTTCATAGTGACATAGAACTAAAAGATTTTGAACTCAGCTGTGTATTTCTTGTCAGGTTCATCTAGGTTTTGAAGCCATCGACTGGAAATAATGCTAATGAAATTGAAGCAATGTGCCATGGTTGTTTTGCATCTTCTAGGACGATCACCATTTGGCAATCCTGCTCTCTCTTCTCCCATCACGAGTGTTACGTAACATTTACATATTCTCCACCTTCGACGGTACGGGTAAACATAATCTTTCATAATCCGGGTCTTCATGTAACCATGTAGGTTAGACGCAATACAAAGACATGAGGTTACACTTGCTCCGGTCAGAATGGATCGTAGCAATGTTCCAGATCCAAATATCCTTGGTCCTAACCTATCTTGGCTTAAAGCTCTCGAGGATGCATCAGACTGGTCAGATCTTATATGATTTCTACGTTTGTAAGTGTAGTCTTATCCTGAACCTTGGTGCATCCTACCGCAGTAAAGTTTTCAATCGTTTCGTGCATTGTAACTTCAACCTGCTCTTAGCCATTTTCTTTCCCAAGCAATTGCCAAAAAAAAAAAAAAAAACTTCTAAATTTAATAATTTAACTTTTCTCGTTGTTATTTTGCAGCCAATCTGTGCGCTTGCTGGCGCAGTGGAGTGGTGCACTGTGTAGTTCCCGAAACACTGCTAATGGAGTATGACGTCTCTTCTATGCCATGGTCCTTGCCAGTTGATGTTGGATTGTGAAACTATCATTAAGTAGAGGGGTCCCGATATCTCAAACAGCCCAAATGTGACCTGTTTTGGGGGTCGTGTGTGTTCCTCAACCCCGTTCATTCAGTCAATTTCCAGATTTCCTTTTCCTCTCTCATCCCGTCATTACCGTTCTTCAATAATGTTTTTTTGTATCAAAATTGTTTAATGAAGTATTTTCTGAAAAAAGCAAGAAAATAGTTTAATGAAGGGACAAATTGAGATTTCATATTATAGATGTTCGCAAAAAATTTGATATTCCAAAATGTTATTAGATATAAAATAAACATTAAATTTATAAACTGAATAAAACGTAAACCATCAGCCGTATTACATTCTGCTATAGTAGCATGATTACAAAGTTCTTGTATGAGATCTTGTGGGGCCGGGCTCAGGGGTTGGATTGGCTGTTCCACCTTTTGTCCCAATGATTACAAAGTTTTTATATGAGATCTTAGTGTTGAAATTTAGTGTGTTTGAGTATATTTTTTTCTCACATCTTGATTATTTATATTTATGGTAAGTAGTCATTTATAATTTATATATATATATTTTTTTTGCTGTTCTAGAGATAAGTTGATGGGGGTATTCAAGGTGAGTGCGTCTTCTTTTTTATCACATAATTATTGAGTCCTTGTTTTCATGGGATGGTTAGATGGTTATTGCAGTGCCATTAAGAGGGGTGAAATACTTCTCAGATTGAGTCCTCATTCCTGCGGGACCGGAATTTGTTTATTGCGGTGCTGCCATAAGGTTTGTAGCTCAATTCTTCTTGGCAGGTTGAATCCTCGTCCCTAGGGGGCCGGTATTTGATTATTGCGGTGCTGTCAACAAGTTTGTAGGTCAATTCTTAACAATAAAATGAAGACGCTCAGAATCAGTATATCTTTTACTACCGTCCACCAGAATTACTGAGTCCCCTTTGATATGTTATTTCCTTGACTATGAGGTATTTAATGGAAATGTTTTCATCGACATTAATAATTTTAATGCTCATGGAGATCGATTCAGATCGTCAATATTCGTGTATATACATTTATCAGAAAAATTTCTAACCGCATGATTCTCAACGGTGCTCTTTTAACACGTTGATAACCTGACACAAGACCGACATTGATAATTTATTTTAAATATTATAAAATTATACAATATTAAGCAATTGGTAAGTCTTGTTAAAACGAAGCTAGAAGATAGATTTTTTTTTTAAATCTTCTCAGAATTTATTCATACATTTGCTATAATCACTCCTTTTAATTTTTACAGAAAACTCAAACTCGAGTCAAACTAAAATCTTTCTTTACTCGAACCCAATTAGTTACCAAACGAGTTTATTGTTCCCAAATTTTAAGTCAATGACGTTTTGATCCATCACTTATGATTGAAAAATGACAGCAAGAGTAGGGATTCAAACGTTCAAAGCTTCAATACAACCTCTTTAATAAGGAAAGACACTAAAAACCAACCTGAAAACTTAATATTCCAGGAAATCAGTCATGAAGGGTACCAAGAATGTCGTCTTCTCTGAAGATGTGATACCTAGGGACAGGAGATGAGCATTAGTTAACAAATTAGATAAAATACAAAACATAAGAGTATGAAACTAGGGTAAGAATAATTGTTTCATTTACTTAATTAAGCTATGTTTAGCTGTATCCTTCTTTTATTATGTCTCCTTGAGAGGGAGGAAAATAATTTAATTAAAAATAAAATAACATTTTAACCTTTTGGAAGTGAGGAGTGGAGGGAAGAAAAAAAATTATCAATTCATTTAACTGAGAAATCTTCCCCCTCTCTAACTTTAAAACTGTCTAAAATTGCCGAGAACAAGCAAACATGCTAAATCTTCAGATCCGACTCTTTTTTTGACCATATTTGCAATGTGATTATAAGAGAGGACGATCATATAGGTACGTTAAACATACTCTTTATCGGCAAGCTTGACCTCGGTCCCACCATATTCTGGCAGCAAAACTATATCTCCTTCCTTCAAGGTGACTGGGATGATATTTCCATTCCTATCGCGTGCTCCAGGGCCTACTGCTATAACTTTTCCAGAGTTCAACTGCATGGAAAATTACAGCTATGTCTAGTGTTTATGCAAAATACATTATAACAAATGCTATTATTGTTTTAGCCGGCAAGGAATTAACAGGCAAATTGGTATAACGAATGAAAGTCAAAAACTTTACCACCAGTTTTGTCCAAATATAGTAATTTAAACAATTTAATTGGAACTTAAATGCTTACTTCGGTGTTCTAAAAATCAACCTAGGCGGCCGCCTAAGCACTAGGCGTCGGCCAGCCACACTGAAAATAAGCTAGCCAAACCTAGGCAACCTTGGCGCCTAGGTGGGATTAGGTGGCCCTAGACACTGAAAATAGTGTAGAGTTTTCATGATTTTTTCGTTTGGAATTCTAAATTTAAAGCTCAATTAAAAAAAAAGATGAAATATAACTTGAGTTTGTGTCAGCTGATGATATTGAGTTTTTGTATGATGAAGAACAAGTTGAAAATTATGGAGAAAAGTAAAATAAATTTGTGATATTTTATTAGTTGTGTAATTGAACTCATTTTAAATTTGATGTTATTGTGTTAGAGTTATAGAATGTGATTTATTATGTAATTTATGTTGATATCATAAAATCCACCTAGCAACACCTAGTCCCCGCCTAGGTGCTAGACACTAGTCTCACACCCGATTAGCGTCTAGCGAATTTTAGAACCTTGCTCGTCATATTACAACAGACAAGAAGAAATGATAAAGTAAAATACAGTTGCAAAGTTCAATACAAAAAGGATATATTAATATAAGAACTAGATGTCAACCCCAGACCTTAAAAATAAATATTGGTCACTAAGCAAAATGTTAATACTTAATACACATATCCGCCTAGGAAGGTAGCTTTAAAGAAAGTCAATCCAATAAAATTGTTAATAATCATTTACTAGGATCTTATTCGTATCAAGTGTACACAAGCTCTAGACCTACTGCTTATTTTTTGTGTACCTGAAACTTGAAAGCTAGTCCTTGGCTATTATTATTATTATTAATTTTAAACTTATTATTTGATTCAAGAACTCAATATAAATGCGTGTTAGGATGATTATTCATATTCTCTTCTAGGCAAATCATCTCCTATAAATATTATTGGAAATCCAATTTTCATCTCATCTTGATTACGTAAAAGAAATATTGGTTTTAGCCGCACACCACACCTACTGATGGCTATTTAATTCACTGACTAAACGTATCCATACACTCTTGACCATAGAACTTGGCCATGTTCAATTCTAGTTGTGTATGAATTGTTACACACAAGCAAATGAGACCAAGACAATTTCCTTGTTGCCAAAATGAAAGGCATAACGTTTTAGAGGAACGAAGAACAAAGAAATGTATGCAGCTTCAACCAAAGCTATTTTTCAAAAGAATTTATGTGCTTCCAACTTGCCCTTTAACATAATTTTGTATAGTATGATCAATAATTTAAATTACTCTCTGATTCAGTCTCAAAACGTAATATGGTGTTGTTTCACATCCAGCTACTAAACTACAGAACACAATTAACAAAACAAAAGCATAACGGGTCCAACGATTTTGACTGGAAGGAGAATCGCCAAATATGCAAATTGCTAATGACAAACAGATCACCCTATAGCAAACCCTTGCTGGTATAAATAAAAAAGTTGTCGACATTCGAGTTTATACTCATCAAAAACGACAATTAGAGCCTTGTAGTGTTATTTCGAGACCACAAAGGGTGTCTTTTAGGTTCGTTGGTCCATCTCTGCATGTGTGATAAAAGATTAAAAAAAATCGATAAAGCAGTGCTTAAATGTAACCCCAAAACACAAAACTCAACTCAGTGTCAAACCCTACGTAGAGGATTGCTCTGGCTCAAAGTGAATCAGAAACAATATGCATAAAAAACCACGTATAACCAACAAATACCAAGCGAGAGTTTATCATCCAAATCAAGGCTAAATAATGATTATGATCACCTTGGTTGTCTTCTCCGGGAGAAGGATCCCGGCACTGGTCTTGGAAGGAGGGACGATCTTATCCACGAGTACACGGTTAAGCAGAGGAAGCAGACGCTTCGCCATTGATGGCCACAAGAAGCAAAAGTTGCGGCGACTGCAGACGACGTAGAAAGACGGCTGCAACTCGAGCTAGAAATCCCGGACGGAACAAGGAGGGCTTGCGAAAGGGCAATTGAACCGATAAAGTTACCCAAATGCCCTCACCATGTTATCGTACTATTGGATTTGTCAGCATGAACGAAGGGGTAAAATTGGAAATGTAGCATCATAGAGGGTTATTGCATAGAAGATTCCAGAACGCGGAGAATGTGTTGGGCTTTCGTGGGCTTGGCCCATTTACAATTAAAATTTTCTATTATTTCCTGAATATTTATTAGTTTCCTTTATTATTTGCTCCAGTTTGGTGTTGGGCCAAGCCCAAAAAAGAAGGCCTATATACTCTCACCACTTCCACCGGTAAACCTAGAGAAGAGGGCGAGACGTAGCAGCTGAAATTCCAGTTTTGTCCCTTCCTTTTTGAATGCGATACGAAATTCAACGAGGGTATTTCTTCGATAAACCTTTCTAAAGCCCTTCTGCCTCGACCATTCGACGTCGCCTGGAGTCTGAGCCGCCACTGCTTCCGCTTCTCTTGGCCGTCCATGGCGAAGCGTCAAATTCCTTTGCTTAACCGTGTTCTCGCGGAGAAGATCGCCGCGGAGAAGATCGCCCCGCCCTACAAAACTAGCGCCGGGATCCTCAACTCGGAGATGATAACTAAGGTGATTGTAGTTTAACCTTGATCTTTCTCGCCTTTGATTTCGATGATGCGCCCTTGCTTTCTACTCGGTAACTAAGGCTTGTTTATGCCTATTGTTCCTTATTCACCGAGAGTCAGTAATATCTGCTCCATAGCTGTTGATCGCCTACATTCAGTCTACTCCGAGTCAGTTGCCTCTGTCGAAGAATGATCTTATATCTTTCACTTATTGGGATTCATTGGTTTTCAGCTGTAAATCTTAGCTGCATATCGTTAGAGTCGTATGTTTTGGTCAATATTCTGTTGAACATCCAAGTGCGGATTGAGTTTTCTGCAATGTAGCATTTGATGATACATCCACTGAAGAATTGTTTTAAGTTTGGTGTTTCTAATGCTTGGCCTTTTGATATTAAATCTGTTTACGTTTTTATTTTTTCTGGTAATTTTGATATTCATATCAGAGATTGTAGGTTGTATGCTCGACACAATATTTTGATGTTGGGTTTGGATATTTTCTGGCTGTTATCCTACTGACCATGTTATGATCCTCAACACTACTTCTAAGGAATCTGAAAGGAACAGAGAGCACTATTAATCAGGCTTTACTTGTCACAGTTTTGTCCACAAACATTTTTTTTGTCCTGTAACATAATTTACTGATCAGTGACACATCAATAGTATGTCCCCCCTAGTTGTTGTTGTCTGCCCGATTAATATTCATCAAGCTGTTTATTGCTTTTGAACTTTGTTTCTCTCTAAGGAGTCTGCACAAATTAACTTTGATCCAGACTTTGCTTTGAAGAGGTATCTTTGACAGCCATTCAACATTGAAGAGACATTGGATAATTCAATTTAAAACACACTTACTCCTTGGGTCAGAGAAAAGAAACTCTATTTGGTTTGTGTTGTTGGCTACTGATGTTTTTTCTTTTTAAGTTTTACATCAAACTGCTATGATTGGTTGGTGCGTTGACAATTTTTTCCCAAACAATTAATACATATTGAGGTCATTTAAGCTATATCTGTTAAGCCTACTAGGGAGTTTTGTGTATTTACATTGTTATACTCCTAATATTGAAATATCACACCTGCATACTTGTATCTTATTTTTAATATCTTTTTTTTTTTTTGTAATTTATCTGTGCTTCTTCTGCTTAAGATCTTTTTTTTTTGTTGTTGTTGAATAAGATGCTTATGTGCAATTTCGGCATCCAAATTACTCCTTTTGTTGCTATTCATTTCAATTAAGTGAATAATATTGATTCTCCAAATGCCAGTTGAACTCATTCATTTTTTTTCTAGAGATCTTTTTTTTTCTTAACTATTAATTTACTTGTCATGCTTTCATCTTCAGTTGAATAATGGAGAAGTACTAGTAGGTTCTGTGGCATGTGTTAAAAATGGAAATTCAAACTCTATGAAGAATGGAGATACTCTTGTGTTGTCAAAGAGTCATGCAACTGAGCTGAGGCATGGAGATAAAAAGTATGTATCTTTGTGACTGAATTTCTAGAACAAAGAGGAACAAATCATTGTAAAAGTTTCTAAATGTTTGTGTGCCAGTGTTTTACTTATTAGTGGAGTTTAGATCTTTGTAATGTTACCCTACCACTTGACACATGATCAAATTTGCATCTCAACTTGTTTATCTTACATGGGGGTTGACAAGGGTGTTCATAGTTGTCTTTGAACAATCCAATGCCTTGATCGAGTTAAATGTTGAGTTAAGAAAACAAAAATTGTAAAATTCCTACAAGAATAGGTGCATTGCATTTTTCACTTACCAGGCAGATTTCTTTTGTACTATAGATATCAAGAATACAAGAAAACCTAATGATAGAAGTTTGACAATAACATTAGAGCTAATTTAATCAAAGATAATTTGTTTTCTTTTCCCCTAGGAAAAGAAATATCCTGAACTGAAATGTTAAAGTATGCTAGTTACAGTATAAGGTAAATAATTAATATTAATTGCCTATCTATTAAGTCAAATATAAAATTAGCATTGTGGAGGCTACCTTGTTTTCAATGGGGGCAATTCTTAAATTTGTGTGTTAATTTTTATGTATGAATCTATAGTTCATTAATGTTGCTACACATCCCCAAGTTGAAGTTCTAACCAACTTACTATGATTGACAAACTATTATGATCTATTGTACAAACACTATGACATCCATGAACGGAGAGCCTCTAGATTTCAATTTGTGTGAACTTAAATGAAGTGCTTTGTTGCTAATGTGAGCTATTATCCTAGTTTTTTTAATGTATCTCTTTGTTGTATTTGTTTTCTGAAGAGTCAGAGTAGTCTCAATTCATGAGAATACATAAAACTATATTTGTGATTTTTGTGTTGAAGGTTAGTATACTAATTTTTCCCATTCAATTTTCAGGAGCAACTCCGTTTACTTTGAATGTTCTTATATAACTAGCAGCTTAGTGCAACTGAAGTCATATTCTTGTGGACCTATTTCTCTGAAGCCTTTCCTCTGGACTCGATATCTATCTTCTCAGACTGGGGCAAACTCAAGTGATAGGGAAAGTGATCTAGAAGATGGGTTTTCTGGCCTGGAGGTACCACCCGGATCTGCTGATTCTGTGGATGGTTCAGGAAAAGAAGATGATGTCTTAGGGGGGGAGTACGAAGAATATGATGAAGCTGCAGAAAGTTCACTTGACTTGGGAGATGATAAACCAAATCAAGGTGGGGTAAAAAGGGGGCCAGGGCTCTCTCATTTTCAACTTTTCAAGAGAATAAAGGAAACTCCAAGAAGATCTTTAACTAGTGCGCTTGATAAATATGTTGAGGAAGGGAAACCTTTAGGGCGAGGTGAGATATCTTTTGCTTTGCGTAATCTGAAGAGGCGACGACTCTACCCAATGGCACTGCAGGTGATGTAGCTTAACCTACTAGTTTCTATGAAAATTGATGTTTCTATAAAATATTTTGAACTTTGGTATACTAATGGAAGATAGAACTCGGCCTTCCTTGTACAGTTATTATAACAGAGTGGACTAGTGCTTTCCCTATCTGTTTGTATGACCAAATCACATGAACTATTGTATCTTTGATTGTGGTTGGGGCTTATAATCCTCAGTTTTTATTAAATTGGTTCACTTCTTAAGTTTATTCATCTTGATACTGCATTAATATGTAGCATCCCACATCCACTATAAAATTCTCTTCCTATACTTTTTTTGTGCTACTTCGTATCATCCAATACAGTAATCGTTAATCATACTATTGTCTAATATAAATGTTAATCTGTATTTTGTTAGATAAATTGCCTGTAGTGCTTTCCCTACTTCATATCATCCGATACGTCCTATAATCCTCAGTTTTAAAAAGAAAAACTTCATTCAGAACTAGGCTACTACCAAATGTGATACATGATGGTACTCATTGTCATTGAGAATGGGCTGTGAGAAAAGCTAAACAGAAGGGACAAAGAAATACAAGTGGGTAGGAAAAAACAAGATAAAATATTGATTCCTTGTATCCAACATTTGGTCGTACAAGTAGGTATATGCATCAAAGAAAGTTGAAATCATGCGTATGTGCTCACTATTGCCTTATCTAAAGTTAAGATTGCTTTGAGAGAATGCTGCAAAATCTTTGAATCTAATGCTATCTCATTGCCTCCTGTCTTTCTTGCTATTGCGCACTAAGGCAGGAACTAGTAGAGTTGAGTTGCTTAGTCTTACCAATGAGAATGTTTTGGGAAAAGAAAAAACCCACGGGTTTATATCAGATGGTGATTATGTTGCAATTTGTTGCATATACGTCAGACATGTTTAGAAATCTTTTACTTTGACTCCCTTCTTTATATGACTTAAATCTGAGGGATATGATCCATTGCAGCCAATCCCAAATAATTGTGATTAACACAGATGGCAATGATTATGAGGATAATGCTGGTGAATGTCTTTAGATGCTTTTGGAGTATGTTGGGTTTGGTTAAATATAGAAAATGATTTATTGAACTAGTTAATCTGATTCGTCCTCTATGATAGTGGGCATATTATGAACGAGCTTAATCCAGCATGAAACAATTATTTTGTTCATTCTTGCCCTAGCTCAAAAGCATGCATTGGATGAGGTATAGTGGGTCCTGACCAACCCATGCAAACCAGACAACCTATTGTATTTCCAATTAGCAATTTCTGTATCTTTTATTTTATTTCATTTATGCATTTTTAATAGGTTAATTTCTAAATCTATTACATACTTTCTGAATTTTAACATGTCTATCACATACTTACAAAACTATAAAATCTATCATATATTATCGAAAGTAGTAATGAATCTATCATTCTGTGAATTTTTTTTTCATCTATCCAGTGTTAAACAGTTAGCCATCTAAAATAATATTTTGTTTTTCTCCACCTCAGTCTCTTGAGATTCACTTGCACGGATACATTGGCACACTCTTGTGGAACCCCTTGTTCTTGCACTTACTTCTATTTAAAACTGAAATTCTTGATCACTGTGATTGTTTACTTATTTAAATTCTCTCTCGTCTTTATCTGTAAGTGTGATCTTATTCTTATCTGGTAAACTTTTTTTTTTTTTGCATACCATTATATCTTTTCGTTTTCACAGTTGGAGTTGCATTAGGTGTGTAGCTGGTCTTCCCTTTCCGGACCATTACATCTTGCACAATCAATTGCCTTTTAAATTTATGTGCTTAATCAAATTATCATTCATTTTTTATAATTTGTTTAAAATTGGAATTTGCATATGTAGCTGTAATGACATAAATGTGTGATTTTTAATGGTAGTTTGACATTTATAAATCTTTTAGGTTGAGAATGTTGGTTCTTTAGAATATTGGTTTTGAACATTAAGGCATCCTTTAGTAGGTGGGATAGGATAAGTAGATGGGATAGGAAAAGTTATCACCTTAACTCAATTTATTATACCTTAGGGGAGTCGGTGATTACTTATCATACCAACTCAATTTTTTTTATCACTTTAGGATTTGTGGACCGACTAAAATACGAGAAGAACATGAGATAACTATTTAATCCATAGGATATCACTCCTACCAAACACTCCCTAAATGATACAAATGAAAGTTTCATGAGGTATATGTGAATATCAACTTCATGAGATTTGTATGCTAGCATTTTGTTTATGCAGGTGACTTTGCTTTCGTTCTCTTGATGATCCTATGTGCTTTAACATTCATTTATCACGATTCTCTCTCAGTGGTTTTATGTTCTAAAACATAAATTCTGTTTTGGACTTCTTCAGTTTGTTGAGTGGCTGGAAACTAGTAAGAAAATCGAACTTGGGGAGTGGTACTATGCTGCTCGTTTGGATTTGATTGCTAAGGTCCAAGGCCTTTGGAACGCAGAAAAATACATTGAGAAAATTCCAGAATCTTTCAGGAGTGAGTTGGTCTACAGTACTTTGTTGGCCACTTGTGCTAATACTGTGAATTTGAAGAAAGCGGAGGAAGTGTTCAATAAAATCAGAGATCTTGGTTTTCCGATCACACCTTTTGCTTGTAACCAGTTGTTGCTGCTCTATAAAAGGATAAGCCCAAAAGGGATGGCTGATATACTCCAGATGATGGAAAAAGAAAATGTACAACCAACGCTCCGTACATATAAGATTCTAATTGATGTCAAAGGCGAAGTCAATGATATACCAGGTATTGAGCAAATTGTGGAGATGATGAAAGAACGCCTGGGATCTGATCCATGGATCAAATTCGTGGTCGCAAAGGCTTACATATCTGCTGGTTTGAAAGATAAAGCTGAAGCAACATTGAAAGAGATTGAAAGTGAGGATGTGCAGGAGAAACGTGCTGTTTACAGGTTTCTTCTTCCCCTGTATGCTGCTTTGGGAAAGGCAGACGACGTTGAAAGAATATGGAATGTTTGTGATGCAAAACCCCATCTAGCAGAACGCATAGCTGCAATAGAGGCCTGGGGTAACCTTGGGAAAATTGAAAAGGCCGAGGAAGTCTTTGAGAAGACACCCGAGAAATTGAAATCATCATCCTACTACAACACTATGTTAAAGGTTTATGCAGAAAATAAGTTGTTGACCAAAGGAAGGGAACTGGTGAATCGGATGTCTGCGAGTGGTTGCGGAATTGGTCCTTTGACTTGTGATGCACTCGTGAAACTGCATGTTGACTCGGGGGAGGTGGAGAAAGCTGACTCGATATTGCATAAGGTACTCCTACAAAAGAAGATCAAGCCTTTCTACAGTTCGTTTATGGCTGTGATGGATCAATATGCTAAAAGGGGCGATATCCATAACACTGAAAAGATTTTTCGAAGGCTGAAGGAGATCGGCTATGTCGGTAGAATGAAGCAATACGAAGCTTTGCTCCAGGCCTATGTGACTGCTAAGACTCCAGTTTACGGATTCAGGGATAGGATGAAGGCTGACAACATGTATCCTAACAGGACTATGGCCGCACAACTGATGGCTATCCAAGCATCTCAGAATAATCCAATCTCAGACTTGCTCAATTGAATAGAGAGAGCACTGAGTCTACGGTAAAATGCTGCTGCTATTTATATTGTATTTTGTCTGTGCGAGCATTTGCATTGCTTATCGAGATACCTCCAGTCGCACTTAGTTTAGGCTTGAAAGACCATTGTTACTCTTTCAATTTTTATGTTTCCTTGAGCAGCTCCATCTGAAATGCAGTGATGTGCATAAATTTTACGACATGAATTCAATGTGGTTTTGATAGGTTGCTCAAGGTATCTCATCTTGCTTTGATACACATTTAATTAAAAAATATTACTTTTAATGATAAAACTATCCACCCATCTCTATGTATAATAATCGAATGTTATTATTACTATTATTATTCACTTATCGACACTAGTATTTGATTTGATATGTTTTTGGTAATCGGCCATTAGGCTAATTTGTAATGTGCAAATAGGTCTTGACGGACCAGTGTGGCTAATTTGTAATGTGCAAATGGGTCTTAGGTGTAATGTGTTCCGGGTGAAGTGTCTTGGGTGAAATTTTCCAATGAGTCAATTTTTTATATTGTAACGGATGGTCTATCAATTTTCGCTCTGAGGTCTTCTACCTATTAAGAAATTGATCTTTTAATTTAACTTTTTGAACGGGATGACTCGTTCTCCGGTTTGATTTGACTCTTGGCATTTTTTTTAGTTAGATATTGGAGAACTAATTAATCCTTATTTGATTGAACT
Source organism: Kaempferia galanga (assembly GCA_037974795.1). Taxonomy (NCBI): domain Eukaryota; kingdom Viridiplantae; phylum Streptophyta; class Magnoliopsida; order Zingiberales; family Zingiberaceae; genus Kaempferia; species Kaempferia galanga. Next base: position 5,710,966 of record JBBPFP010000044.1, on the reverse strand, counting down.
CCGAAAGGGTTTGCATTGTGTTCGATTAAATGCCAAGTAAGGACGACGTTCTGATTGATTGATTTCTCGAAGGAAAGTCTCGCATAGGCTCTGTTCAATTTGACACCAGAGAAAAATTTTGATGCGGGAGAAGGCAAACACGTGCAAGGGGTCGACTGATTGCCTCTACTGAAAATTTGAAATATTTTTATGATTTTAATATTTTCGTTTTACCCATTATCTTTATAAATATTGTGAATTTACCCTTATTTATGTACGCGGAAAGGGTGCGGAGAAGAAGCATTTCGATAGTTGTAACTTGTAACCCTCTCTAAATTCTCCCCGTCCCCGCTTCCATCGCTGTTCTCATCGGGTCAATTTTCCGCCGCCGGCGATCGAATCGTAGGGCGAGCGACTGGGAGGAGATGGGGAACGCGAGCGGTCGGGACGGGATGGAGGAATCTGACAACGATGACCCTTCTGTCAGATCGAGATCCTACGCAGGTTCGAGCTCCAACGACACTCGCTACGCCCGATCCGCAGACTCGTTTTGGCCTCCGGAGAGGCCCAGCAGGTCCCGATCACCTCTTATGTTCGCTCCCCAGGTGGCTATCTGGATCTTCGTGCCTGATCTTTGATTCTGCTTGGCCTTGTATGTTTTGATTTTTTTTTTTTTTTTTTTGTTGGAAAATTCACTCGTACGTTTTCGTTGATTCATCGTGGGATTGAGGTATCTGGATTTCGGGTACACTTTTGATAGGACCCTGCGTATCTCGTAGGGAATCAGGGAAAAGAATGAAAGGAAGGAGTGAAATGATCACTTCGGAAAGTATGAATGTAAAATGAATAAAAGCAAAGGAATAAGAACAAAAAAAAGGAACACAATTCTGGGAAATTTTCGTGCCTCAGTTATGCCCTAACTAGCTGCAACATTCCCCCAAGTGTTAGGATTAGAGAAACACTAATTGCATGATTGCTGCAATTCCAGAATAATCTTATTCTTAACAATGCAAATTGATACATTTTAAGCTATGTACTGAAATCCTGGAGATAGTGCTCTGACCTCTGACGGAAGTTCTGGGTTTGAGAATTTGGATTACTAGACTTTAATTATTAACTGATTTTACTAAGTGGTTTCTTTTCAGCCGTCTTCATATTTTGGTTAGATTTCTTACAAAGGATACATTGGTAAATTTGAGGTGGTGTACTGAAAAACCTGGACAGAATGCTGATCTCTTACTGAAGTTCTGGGTTAGAGAATTTGGATTATTAGATTCCTTCAATTAGATACTGAATTTACTAAGTGGTTTCTAGTTTGTTCTGTTTTAACCATCGGTGTATTTCTGTTACAGCGAGGTTGTGGAATTGAGTTTCTACTTGAAAGAAAGAGGCATCCATTAGTTATTTAGAAAGTGTCCCTTTTCTGGTATTGAAAAACATGAAGAGTCATCCATTAGTTATCAACTCTGGTTTAATTTGATAGTGCACATCTTGATTCTTCAGTTGTACAGCCCAAAAGTATTATCCAATATCCACTAGTTGCCTCTCAAAATGAGTTTAGTGTCCCTGAAGACTATAGTTGATATTTTGGTAGTCTCTTGCCATCGGCTTATTTGCATTATTAGAGTGGCTAAAATGGACAATTCAAACTGTGTAGAATAGATGTTGGCTACTTCTTGTTCAGATTTCCTTGGTGGGAACTTCTTTAGTAACTTTGCTAGGAAAATATGAGGAAAGTTGGTTGCATCTGAAATATGTGTTGTTGTCTCTAAATGAATCAGCAAAGAGTATAGTAGGGCCTATCAATCTGATTATGAAATATCGATAATGTGGATAACTGCTGAATCTTCTACAAAATTATCTGAAAAGGCTAGTTGATGTTGATAGAATAGGTAATGTTTTAGAAACAAAAGATTTTGAGCCAATTAGATTAAAAATTGAATATAGGAAATGTGGTTTTCATACAAGAAAAGAATTGAGAGTATAGTTAAGATGAATGGACAAGAAATCATTATAAAGTAGAGTCTTAAGTATTGTAAATCTATTATTTAACTAAAAAAGGATAATGAAACTGGTGAAGATAATATTAATAGGGAGTTTTTGGACTCTTGTATGATCAATGTGTGCCTTGTTAGGCTAAACCAATTTATAAGACTGGTACAAGTCTACTTGTCATACTTTCTAGATCAACGTTGGGTCTATTAGTAACACATGAATAGTTTATAGTTAATATAATAGATATGAGAATGCTGATGGATGAATAAGGTTACAAAAAATAAAAAATAAAAGGAAATTTTCCAGTTATTCAGGAATAATAATTTAGATATCTTTGATCTATTATTCAAAAAGTTGGCAATGATGAAGTAGCACTAATAGGGTTCAATTTTGTGTGTGTGTGTGTGTGTGTGTTCTACTTCATTATGAATGATTTTTGTCAGTTTTTTCTTTTTAGGAGGAATAACATATGATTGGACTTACAAATACTACGACCAACTGTTCAATAATGAAATTCTCTAATTCAACACTTTGTTGTATTATTTTTCTAATTCCTATTGCATTAGTTGCTGATTGTTAAATGGTGATCGCCAATGATGGGAGCTGGATACCAGTTACCAATGCGTGGCACACACAAACAAACAAAAAAAGCTAAGCTTCTCTTTGACTGCTAAAAGATGACACTGAGAATTTTGTCTTAGGTTCCTGTGCCTCCTCTGCTGGGAGCTTCTGATCCCCCTCCTATATTTGATCAACGATGGACGGATGAACCTGACCAGCAGTTTGATGGACCCCTTGAAAAAGGAATTCCAACATTAATAACTTGGAACCGAGGAGGAAATACTGTTCTAGTAGAAGGATCATGGGATAATTGGACTTCAAGGTATATTTGCTCAGGAAACATGCTCACCCTTAAGTCTGAACTATGCTATCTAGAATGCAAGCTGAAAATGTCTTCTAACTTGCTCTACCATTTTTTTTCAGGAAGCCATTACAGAGATCTGGCAAGGACCATGCCATTTTGTTGGTGCTCCCTTCGGGCGTCTACCATTACAAGTTCATCATTGATGGACAACCTAGACACTTGCCTGATCTGCCTTTCATAACTGATGAGATGGGAAACATCATTAATCTCCTTGATGTCCATGTAAGTGCATTTTTGCATTGCCAGTAAAATTGTTTAATCTGATTCCTCAAAACAATAGCTGATGATGCATCGTCAAATAAGGTGGAGAATTCGCCATTTGTTCAGAAAAACAAATTCTAGTTTTCAACTGGCAATTCTTACTTCTGTTTCTGCCAAGATGAGAGAACTCTTTGCTAACACATTTTCTTTCACACAGGATCATGTTCCTGAAAATGTGGAGAGCATTTCTGAATTTGACTCTCCGCCATCACCCGTCTCCAGCTACAGTTGGTCATCGCCTGCAGACGAAGACTTCGCAAAGGAACCACCCGCTGTGCCGCCCCACCTGCGTTTAACAGTTCTCGAGACGCAGAACACAGATGAAGCTCCATTAACGCCTGCACACGTTGGGCTGAATCACCTTTGCATCGAGAAAGGATCATCGTCGCAGTCGGCCGTGGGGCTTGGCCTGACACATCGATTCCGGTCCAAGTATGTCACCGTGGTGCTCTACAGACCTGTTCAAAGGTGACAAAACGCGCGCTTACCGCATCTTATATTCGGCTGTTACTTGCATTGCAGAAGAGAAGCATTTTCCTCAAGTTCGGGTCGATGGTTTGCTTGTTGTGTTCGTGCACGAGTACTTACTCCCCCGCTGACTTGATCCGACTAGTCGGTGTCGAATGCCATGCCCAATAATCTTCAAATTATCGATACTATATCGTCTTAGTATTGTTTCTTGCATTCTGAACGGCCTTCATTTATTCTTCTAGGAGTTTATGGTGAGAATTAACTCGTTAACTTCGATTCAATATCTTTGGAATTTTGTTAACTTCTCCCAAAATATCAAAATAGAAATTATATTCAAAGCAAAATAGTAAAACGTTATAGCGAATGATTTTTCGACGACATTTAAATTAAAAAAAAAAGCTGGGGGTGTAAATCAATCCAACACGGTGCTACCTGCGGCAAAATTCGATCTTTTCCTGGGCCCCACATTGGGGTCCGATCCCGAGGGCATAAAACGCTCTCGTCCGCTCTCTCCTCTTTATTTTTATCGCTTTTTGTTCACTCGCCGGTATTCTTTCGGATCGATCTCGCATTCAGGCGGCATGGCGGAGAAGCTCACCGACGATCAAATTGCCGAGTTCAAGGAGGCGTTCAGCTTGTTCGACAAGGATGGCGATGGTTAAACCCTAACAATCTCATTCTATTCTTCTTCTTTATTGTTTTTTTCCTTCGTTATTTGGCTACTAGATCCGTACCAAATTCTGCTCTCTCTCTCTATGTTATTTTATTTTTGTTTTTCAAATGGAGTCATTCGGTTATAGGTCATCTCTCGAATGCAGAAAGGGCGAGATAAATATATACATACTTTTTCCTGATTCGAATCTCTTTCCTTTTTTTTTTTTTTTTTGCATAATTTCGAATTGATTGATTACTACTGAACTTCAATCTTCTCTCCTTTAATCCTCATGAATGTCACCTTTGCTTGAATCTTCTCTCCTTTTTTGATGTTACAGGTTGCATCACGACGAAGGAGCTTGGAACCGTGATGCGATCTTTGGGGCAGAATCCCACAGAGGCCGAACTCCAAGACATGATAAACGAGGTGGATGCCGATGGAAACGGCACGATCGACTTCCCAGAGTTTCTCAACTTGATGGCTCGCAAGCTGAAGGACACAGACTCAGAGGAGGAACTAAAGGAGGCCTTCAGAGTGTTCGACAAGGACCAAAACGGTTTCATCTCCGCCGCCGAACTTCGCCATGTCATGACCAATCTCGGAGAGAAGCTCACTGATGAGGAAGTTGACGAAATGATTCGTGAAGCTGACGTCGATGGCGACGGCCAAATCAACTACGAGGAGTTCGTCAAAATCATGATGGCCAAGTGAGTTTGCCTCTTATGGAAAATAAACTCATCGTGACTTCTAGGGTTGTCATTTTAGTCACAATTTTTTTATATATATAAAGAGAGAGAAAAATGGTAGAGAAATCTTTTCACTAATTTAATTTTTTTTTTCTTCTCATTTTCATATGTAATAGAATCCAAATCTGTATTTTAAAAACTATTTTATGAATTTTTTTCTGCCATTTCACATGTAATAATAGAATTCAACATTGATTCCCATCTATACAATTAATTATATTTAAATGAAACAATCCTCAGATATATTGCACAGAAATTGAATGAGCTAAATCTTTAGATTAACCGTCAGAATTCAAAGAAATGAGCATTTGAAGTAAAAAAAAATATTATATTTGTACCTTTCTATGGTGTCCTTTTCAACAGTGGCTGTTTCAGAAGCCTCTATACACGACCAAGAAAGCAGATGAAGTAAAGAGCAAAGAAAAAGAGTAACATAATACTATGATCCATATTAGTTTCACTGTTGTAATTGTTGTTTAGAAGATAACAGGCCGAGATATCACTGAGTGGGTAATCGAAACTGGGACATTCAATCGGCTCATCTAGAATAATAGAAGTGGACCTTAGCAAAAAAAACGCACAATCTGCATAGAGAGAGAGAGATTGGATCAGTTTAAACAAAAGAAGTATCTATCAAAAGTAAGATGATATGTAGGTGAAGAATCGTTAAAGGTTTGGAAATCTTGATTCTTGTTGAACTATTTATTAATTAAAATTTGCCCAAGTGAATGTTCAAATAATTCGTCTCCATATGCTGCAAATTCAATCCCATAAGAATGGAGAGTGATAGAATCAACAATAACTAGAATGAAGAATTAGCTACTTCTCGGAAACTAGAATGAACTAGAATCAACAATAACTAGAATAAACTAATTCGCCCCCTTTATCTGTTAGTTTTTTACTTTTCAGAAACATTAGTTGATGGATTAGTAGTTGTTCTCGTTTTGTTTTTTTAGTACTTACTGTACCTAACATGCCTTCTGGGTTATCTTAAATGTGGTATTTAAGCTTTTAGTTTTGCACTTATATAGCATTTTATATAGGTGAAGTCGTCCGAATATATATTCTTTTAACTAAAAGAGGTTGGAGGTTCATCAAGCTAGTTTTTGGATTTCCAAAGTTGGTTGTTTATTCTTGAACAACTTGCTGGACTGGCAAGAGATCTTCACACAAAAGTTGCTACTCCTTCATCCAAAGCTGGATTGATATCTAAATCTTGTATCACGTTAACACGATACGAGATTTCAAACTAGGCATGATTCATGGATAAATACAGGCATTACTACTGTAGGAAACAGATAAATTGAAAGTAGCAAGCTTATCCCAATTCATGCATGATTTCATGATAATCCAATTGGTTGGGAGAAGATAATAGTGTATAATTCCATTGTCTAGAGTCGTAGGAGAAAAGACAAACAAAACTGCATCTTAAAAAGAAAAGACAACAAGAACATACCTACAAATAGAGCAGAAATATCTTGAATAAAGATCATTCGAGGATGAATTCTTTCATTCCTTTTGTACTGTAGAGGATGTCATATGGTTTTTCCATGCTGTCTTTTAGAATGCAAATTTGTCCCTCTTTAAGAAGTATGTCTTCATCAAGGCTCTCAATCTTCTTCCTAAGACTGACAATCTCATTCTCCAAAACCATGTTGGTCTTTCTCAACCGCTTTACTTCCTCCCACATTTCATTCTTTTCAGTGGACACAGTTTGGAGCATGCTTTCAACAGTATGTAGGTCTGTCATGGAAGTCTGAATCTCCTGATGCAACCGTCCGATTGTCTCATCTTTCTTTAGTATCTGCGATCAATATGGATATGATAATTGTTATTGTTGAATCATAAACAAATAAGTTCAGACAAGGCTTCATGAAGCAGAATTAAGGAGCATCAACTGAACGAATTGGTATTGGTGAAAGGAAACTAGACTCTTTTTACTACTAGTTTATATGAAGCATTTTACCAAAACATGCTCCTTGTGTGTAATTTCTTTTTTCTAACAAATCACGCCTTAGTTTTCTTAGAATTTCCCTTTTTTCAACTTTTCCTCCCCAATCTTAAACTTTTGTAGACCAGCTTGTGCATGATATATGAATAAAAGTTGGATTTTTAAGCACTTTCCAACCTAAGATGGTCAAATTAGCATCTCTCACACTTTAATTGGATTTAAACTCATATCATATATTGAGTTTAAATGTCACATTGCCGCCTTTATGTCACTAGGAACATGCAATTGTAGGTTTAGTTAATAAAGACAGACTAAAGTTTCATCTCCAATTATAGACAGAAATAAATTGACAGAATTAGGTACAGTACAATTTCCTGTCCGAATACCATCAGAACTGTATCACAGATTCATTGTCCAGTGATAAAATATATTCCTAGACTACATAGAACATAAATGCATAGTATACAATATGGTTGAGTGTCCAATGACACAATATATACAACAAGAAACCATAGTACTGGAAATAAATGGATATATTTTGTTACGAAATTTAAAACACAGATAGTTATATTAGTGTGCTATCCATGCATTTCCATTTTTTTAAAAAAATTATCAGGCGAGTAATAGTTTAACAGTATAACTTTTGGCATGTATATGATCACCTGAAGCTCCAAATCCTTCATCTTGTGGGAAAGACAAGAAACCTCATCCTGAAGTCTCTGATTAGCATTTTGCAGGACATCACGAGCTCTTATAGACCTTGCAAAATCATCTTGTAGTTGTTCATATTCCAATTCTCGAGAAACCAGATTCTCTTTCAGTAGTCTTGATAGTATGGCTTCTGCCCTTATGTTTAACAACATTTCATCCTATACAAGTAAACCACACTTCAAAATAATATAACAATATTATGAAGGTGGGTGACTATTGTCTCTTAAAGAACTCTAAAGGAGAACTAAACATTCAAGGGAAACTTTAAAAATAAACATTCGAGGAATATGAAAAAGTAAATAGTTATTTTTCTTTTGAAGTTAAGCTTATTTCTTATACGGGATCAGGTTATGTTTATCACAGAAAGTGAGATTTACCTCTGTCACCTGACTCTTCAAACGTTTCATTTTACTTTGTTCCTTAGTCTGCCTTTGTAATTCTTCGAGATTGGACTTGTCATCTAATGCCACCATTGTTGCTTGTAAGTTTCTTCTCAAGTTCTCAATACCTCTCTTTAAGGTATGATACTTCAGAATGTAATCATCAACTGGAATTCTCTCAAAATTCATGCTAGCTACTTGATCATACTTCTTGCATTTTATAATTTCCAACAGTTCACCTAAGAAACAACTACTATTGTCGAGCAATGAAAGCCCATGCATCTGCAAAGATTCTACTCGAGAACGGAGTTCTTGGTCAAGTTTGAAAAATGAGTAGCCATAACAATTATCAGTGATCTGCAGACGATCTAAGAGGGAAATATTTTCATGCCTAATAGACTCCATTTCAAGCCTGCAGGATTCAATTTCTTTTCGCAGCATTTGCTCAATTCCTGTTAGCCGCAATTGTTCCATCTTCAACCTATCTATTTCATCATCATTTTCTATCGCTTTCTTGCTTAACTCCTCGTTAAGTCCTTGTCTCAATCCACTCATTGTTCTCTCTTGTTCACTGCATATTCTTTGTAGCTTTACGACTACTTTCTGGAGCTCCTTATTCTCCTCCTGCTTTTCCCTGTAGCATCCCCTAAGATGATCAAGATCCTCTTCAGCTCCTCTGTGTTTGCCCTGCAACTCAGACATGGACTGCAGAAGGTCAGCATTCCTTATTCTCATGTCTTCCAAACTCGCAGTCATTTCGTTAATTTGCTTCTCTGAGTTCATTATCCTACCCTGAGCATCTACTTCACTGGTCTTGAGTAAGGAAACTTCTCTTTGAAGTGACACATTTTGCTCAGCAAGTTCTCTAACACGATCTCTTAGCCTCTGCTCTTCAGCCTCAAAATTTTCAAACTTCAGCAACCAGTCATTTTCTCTTTGGTCTAATTCTATTTCCAGACTTGATTGTATGTCAGTCTTCTCTTTCTCAAGCCGCCGGGTTCTAGTACCCAATTCAGCTTTCCACTGTCTAAATCTTTCTTCTGCAGAGTGTCTCTCTGAAAGCCTAGATTTGATTTGTGATGAAAGCTCAAGTGTCAAGCACTTTCTATCTTCATTGATATTATGAATTATTTGAAGCACAGCTGTTAAGTTTGAGCTCTTAACCCGACAAATCAGTGTTTCAGGAGTTTCATCTGAAAGAAGCATAAACTTCTCTTCCAACTCTTTCACTTTCATTTGTAATTCCTCATCCGCGATGTCTTCCTGTGTGCTGTTACTAATCATGTCAATAAAGTTAGCATCTGTAATTGCATCTCCAAGTAAACCTTTCTGTCCCTGAACACTAACCAATTCATCTGCACAATAGCCCTTTGCATCCTCATAGGAAATGGTGGTTTCAGGAACATGCAATTCAGAAAAGCAGTTTGAAGACAATGATGGTTGTGACATCTCATCATGCAACTCCTCTATTGAAGTAGTTGTTCTAGAGTCATAATCTTGTGTTTTATTAAATTTTGCAGAAAAAGCATGGCAAAGTTTATCAGCATTCCTGGTCTGCCTAGAAGGGGAAGCTAGCTTAAAACCATCATTTGTCCAATCTCGAGTAGAATGATGATGAGGAATGGGGCTTGCCTCCCTGAACGAGTGGTTCCTCATGTTCTCTTTATCACACGAGAGTAAAGATGATCTCAGGTGTCTAAATCTTGATGGCTTTCCTAGACTTGGGAGCATTTTCTTGTCCACCAAACAGTCATCAAATTCAGTGCCAGATGAGTAGCTAGTGTAACCATGACTGGATTTGCCTAGCTGATACTCTCCATCTGCGAAGCCATCAAATTCAGTTTTGCTTCGAGTCCTAGAGTGATCTGCTCTGCGCCTTGATGGAATGGGTGAACTGCACAGAGAATCCCCTGCTAGAAACTCTTCTCTTGAACCTGAAGAATCAACCCCTATATCATGGATGGAAGCCAAACTGCCTCTATTTTCTCTTGACAATTGGCAGCTGTCAGGAAACAAGCACATGATATTATAAAGATAGAAAACATGCACATGATATTGATTAACACAAGGAGAATCAATACCAATTAATGAAAAGCAAGTATAAACTGAGAATATAGCAATCAAGGGGTGTATTTGTGACTCAGATGTGCATTTTATGTAATTGCTAAACAAAGAAAGACAAGCATAACAATACATTCTGGCACAAATGTGCAAACTGACACCCATTTTGATAATGGAAAGAAAAAAAAAATCGAAATAATTTAGAACAAGACAAACAATAAGAATTTCTATTGAGAAAATGAATGAAATATAGACTTTGAGATGTGGCAGCATGAAGGGTCAAGGCAAGCTTATTTAGATGGAACTGGTGGACATGGACATCAGGTAGATCAAAAACTTCTTTTTTTACCTTAGACAAATCTGTTTATCTTAGCTGAAATTTAGATATGAAAATTAAAATGGGAAAAAAACTAAAAGAGAATGGAACTTGAGCAAAATAATGCAAATTCAAATGGTAAATGGTTTCTAAAGTAGCAGACGTCATTAGTCACCAACTAAAAAAACATGGAAATAATAGGATAACCAAAGGCACCATAACAAACTTTGCTGCATTAATTGGATGCTTACTGATTAGGACACTTGCAAATGTGGTTTCCAGTGTCCGCAGAGTCGGTTGGCGAATCGAAGGTGCCACTCAAAAATCTCAAGTTTCCATCTTTACCACGCCTAGTCATGACCGAGGAGAATGAAAGACTCCTTTGGAGATGAGGCGTTGAGGAACCCTCGCTATCCAAGTACTGGTTGCAAGGCTTAAGAATTTCCTTGGGAGATTGGGAAACAGCACGAACATTGCTATAAGCTGGATCTTGTGCATCCTTGTTCTGTGCAGGAGAAGCTGTACTTGGTCTAAATGATCTTAGAGAAAATAAATTTCTCATATCAAAGAGTTTCACCTGCTCCTAGCTATTAGCTTCAGAATCCCTGGTCAATAATAAAAGTAAACCCCAATAATAGAATTAAAACCCATAATTAATAAGTGCAGATCGAAACGAAAAATAGCACCAAAATTTTCCCATGATTCCAAAGCCCAAGTAGAAGATGGAAACTCACTCATTCAACATGGATAAATGTGTACAAGAGTCCTTTATTTAACACACACACACCAAAAAAAGGAGAAGAAAATTTAAACCTTGGCCAAAAAAAAGTGTATTGTTTAAAGATTCTAATTTCTTAAAGAAAAAGAGTAAGATCAGTCCAGAAGTAAACTGCAGGATGACTCCGATACCACCAAGAAAAATTATAAGGTACTGAAAACCTAATTTTCCACAATAAATGTTTTTTTTTTCAAAAACCTTGAGATGAGCAACCAAATTCCTGGGCCCAAAATGTCGAGGATTTCTCCTCTCTCTCTTTTTGTTTTTGGAAAAGGGAAACCGACGCCGTCCTGGTGGAAGACGGGATTGTCAGGATCGGTCGGTGATTGCAGAAGAAGCGATAGTTTCACTTGGGATTTCGGAATTGGATGAACTCCAGATTGTGCATCAAGACCCTTTGAGATCTTCTGCAACTCAGGAGGAAAGCAGCAGCAGCAGCTAGACGAATCGTGTTGAATCCAACGATGTTAACCGATCGGCGGAAGGTGATCGAAAGAGCGGCATGCGGTATAAATTCATAAAGAAAGAAGAAGAAAACCGACCGATCTAGAACTCTAACCAAATATTCAGATCGAAAAAAGAAGAGATCACCTCTGGGATCGCAGTGGACGACGAAGAATGGATTGAATCGCGTGCATAAACACCTTGAAATCGCCTCAGCAAGCAGAGATGGAAGCAATAAATTGCAACATCAATTTAGTCCAAAACTGGCGAATTCAAAGAGGATTTAGAATCCATGGCGGCGATAAGGTTACCGTTGTAATGGGGGCTACAGCTAGTGAGATTTAGGTTTCCTTAATTTAGGGGGCAAATTTGAATTGAATCCACGAGCAACATATGATGATCACTTTAATTGAAAACACAAAGTATACTCGGCATGTCGCCTTTTGCCAATGTTGCACATAGACACGAGGCCCGGCTGGGGCTGTAACTGGGCCAACCAAACCGGGCCGTAACTGGGTTGACGACCGGATACTTGTTGACCTAGTTCCCATACTAGGAGAGTAACCAGCGGGCTAGGTCCTGGTTGACTTGATTCTCATATATATTAGTTATATTAGTTTTCTTAGTCGACCTCAACTAATAGAATAAAATTGGATTGCTATTGTAGTTGTATTATTTTTCTTAATTCTTAGTTGATTAGAACCTGTCCTCTAACTAACTTGATCATTGGTGAAAGAATTAATTTATAATCTTTAATCTCTAAATAATTTCATATATTAATTAATTATTTAATAACACATTAATATTTTTTACTATATAATCTTTCAACCGAGTCCGAAAAATAATTATATAAATTAATAAATAATTTTTATTATAAAATAATATAATAATCCTAACCGTAATGGCATCAAGTTGAATTCAAAAGTTGAGTTTAAAAAAAATCAAAATTACTAATTCATTATTTGCTCAAGCAATCGATGAATTCAAGAAAATTCAATTATTTTGATTTTCAAATAAATTAATTGATATTCCAAAAAAAAGTTGGATTCCTTTATACAAAAAATTAGATACGTTAATTTAAACAATTCAATCAATATAAGATTTTAATAAAGATTATATTATATAATTATCAAATTAATAAAATAATACTTTAATAAAAATAATATTTTATATATGTTTATTTTAACTAAACTGAAATAATTTTACTTTTATATTTTGGAAGTAAAAAATATTTATTAATCATCTAATATCTACACGTAAATTCTTAAGCTACTATATATATATATATATATATATATATATATAATATAATATTTTTTAAAAAAAGAACACCCTTCTAAAATAATAATAAAAACCATATTTTTAATTTACAATATATTTTTCCATTAATATAAAATATTATATTAGCCTTAAGCTACATAATTATTAAAACTTTTAATCAATAAAAAATTTATTTTATTTTACTGATAATTTCATAGTGTGCATTTTAAAAAAAAAATTTAATTATTGATCATTTTTTCGATTTTTGGAATTATCGTAGTTTTTTAATAATTAAATGATAATTAATTCACAAGTCACGTTAGTATTTGTTTCGTTATACATAGCACGAACACGGGTTTAAGAGTTTATATTTTTTATATAAAAAATTGATAATAAGTATTTAAAAAAAATATAAATCCTACATCCTAAAAATATAACCCAGAGACCATAATAAGGAAAGGGGGAACGAACCCTTCAAGATTGATACATACGTTTGGAAACTAAAAAAATAACAACTCACAATCAGAATTTTTAGATGGATTTGAACCAGCGTAAATATATCATCAACTGATTTACAGTCCGTACCAATACTGCTCGGGCAACAACCCAGAAAGAATTCATTCTAAATTTATGAATAATCCATAATCAACTTCCTTTCGAAGTACCCAGGGAAAATCGAATCCCCGCTGCCTCCTTAAAGAGAGATGTTCCTGAACCACTAGACGATGAGAGCATATCCGCCGGACTGTCATCATACTATGATTCCTACTCTGCCTTTGCTGAATTTTTGGGCACAAACAGATAAACAGATAGTGTCAATTTTGACTGTATTAAAAATTAATTATTTTTCATTTCAAAATTGTTCAAATTGATTTTTTTAAAAAATTATTATAATGAAAATAAACTCAAATTATATTTCATATAAATTTTATTATTAATTAAATATGAATGGGTTTTACGACATCGAAATTAAAATTCAGAATATTGAAGTTTCATCATCTTTCTAAACTAAAATTTAAAAAATAAAATTAAATTAAAAATAAATCATCAATTCATAATTAAATGAACAATGTGGTACATAATTAATCAGATGGAGCTAATGCCAATATAACCATCATACTGGTCATCAAATTGTAAAAAAAAAATAATCCATCATCATCTCAATAGAAATGATCCAGAGCAAATAATTCATTATCATATAAATACAAATGATACAAATGAAACAGTGAGATCAGATGATAGATAATGTAACAATCATATTGGTAATCGACATCGAATTTTAAAAAATGAAAAAATAATCTTCATGTTCACTATGATTAAGTAAATCTTTAAAATTCAGGATAAATAACAGAAATTAATGATAAACCTAAAGTACAATAAGAGATTCGTACAATGTTTCAAATAATTTACCAAAAAATAATGTCTTAATATTTCTTAAATCTTTAAAACTCAGGATAAAGAACAGCAATTAATGATAAACCTAATACAAGAGATCCGCGCAATGTTTCAAATAATTTACCAAAAAATAATGTCTTATTATTTCTTGAACCTTATGCAATGAAAAAATAATCTGCAAAGGTTCACCCAATAACAATAAGTATGATATACCTAAAGTGAACGTGAAGCTTGCTTAAGAGAATACCGACAAGCATCTGCTTTTTCTTTAGGGTTTAGTAATTTCATCTTCAAAATATTTAAATTCGCCTAAAAGATTTAGACAACAAATCAAACGTAAAATTGAAAAATAGTTAGATCCGCTGAAAAGTTAAACAATAAATTAAAAATAAAAATAGAAAATAATCAAAACTTTGAAATTTCTTCAAAAGCTGCAGATCGATGGAAGAAAATAGAGAAACAATAAATCAATAGAAATAACCATTATGCAGAAGATGTAGTTGCGGCGGCACTCGGACAGCTATGAGTTAAAGCAGCCGAGATGGGCGATATATAAAGACGCGAGCAAAATAAGGTTAGGGTTTAGTTCCGCCTGTAAGCCGGAAGGTAAATTGAACCGGGCCGACCTGGTGGGCTTTTTGATAAAGCGACGCGTCAAAAAAAGGAATTAAAAATAATTTTGGAGATGCGGGGGATCGAACCCCGTGCCTCTCGCATGCAAAGCGAGCGCTCTACCATTTGAGCTACATCCCCGATGAAATATTGTGGCTCAGATAATATTTATAATATAAATAAACTCGCTAGTTTAAAAAGCTGTTAATTTTTCACGTAGATTTTGTAATTTACCCATTTAATTATGGTGTCAAAAATGTATCATCCTTCACTAAAACTAAATTTTTTAATATAATTTGTGTTGTGTTCTACAATTGAACCGCATGATTTCTAGCTCTCTAGTTAAACGATCTTCCCTATCCACAATTATACTACAATGATCTCTACCATTCATAACTTGAAGTTCTGCAAATAGAAGTTTTGCTTTCAGATTGTAACTACACTCTGGAGGAACCACTTGGTCTTTGTCTGCTGGAATCGCTCTAATTGAAATTTTAGCTTCTCTTACTGCTTCCGAATTCCTGTCCATGGATTTAGCCCCTCCGCATATCACGTTGTGCATCGTGTGCCAAGTTGAATGATGTGTGTGCCGAGTTAAATCAGTAAACAAGAAGTTGAGCTCCCTGCAGCAAAATATAGTAAGAACTATGAACATCTGATTTCAGAAGCAGCATGGATTGGAGAGCTAGTGAAGTTGAAATTTGTTATCTTTTTCTTGTGACTAACTTGATGATTCACTCCCACATCAAGTGATTTTTGCAGAAAATGATGCAAACAGTTCGACTGATGTGTTCATACCATGACATGACTACCGACCCGAACAACAATGAAGGCTAAACTCTCCTTGCAGCTAGTCTGTTCAGTGCAGTGTGGCTTGCTTTGGATTCAGATGACTCAAAGTAGGGCCGCAAGCAAAAAAAAAAAGTCATCAAGTGTAAACAAAAATTGAACTGTGTTCGATTTGCGATATTCAGCATTGAGTGCTTAATGGAGCAATCAAA
>JBBPFP010000044.1:5677632-5690497 GCA_037974795.1 Kaempferia galanga | reverse complement strand
GTACGGTCCTTCGTTGTCCACCTCCTTGTTGATAAGGTTCACTTGTTCTTCTCAATTGTTAGTGTTATACCAACATTCATTATAGCGATGACCATACTTCTTGCAAATGCGATATTGAGATTTAGTTTTTATCATACCTCCATCCAGTGTTTCTACCTAGTCCATGACCTCGACCTCGGCTTCCACCACGACCTCTTTCATGTCCATATCCTTCACTTTATCATTCAGATTTTGAGTGTGCCAATTTGAGTTATTAGTACGACCACCACTTCCTCTCCATGTAGAAGCCCTTCCTCGTTGAGGACCTCCTTTGAATGATTCACTCTGCTTGAATGATAGTTTGGCTTGGAGTGCTTGCTCCAAAGTTCTTCCTTCACTTTTCTTCAATATTCTTTGCTCATATGCTTGAAGGGATCCCATAAGCTCTTCCACAGTCATCACCTCTAAATCTTTTGATTCCTTGATCCCCATAGCTACGAAATCAAACTTCGAGTCTAAAGACCTTAAGATCTTTTCAACGACTCGAACATCTTTTAGATCCTCACCATTTCTTCTCATTTGATGAACAATGGAGATAACTCTGGAGAAATAATTAGAAATTGTTTCTGAAGCCTCTTGTTGTAGTGCTTCAAATTGAGCTCGTAGGGCTTGTAGGCGAATCTTCTTTACTTTATCTACTCCATCATATGCTATCTTCAATATCTCCCAAGCCTCTTGTGACGTTGTTGCTAGAGCAATCAACTCAAAAGCGACTTCATCTATTCCTTGATAGATAGTGAATAAAGCATTCTTCTCTCTTTTCTTCATCACCTTTAGAGCTTGATCATTCCCATCGCCTTGTTTCAACTATAGTATAGCCAGTCTCCACAAGGTCCCATACATCAAGGGAACCTAATAGAGCATCAATTTGTATACTCCACATTCTATAGTTGTCTTTGGTTAACTTTGACACTTGGAGGGAACTCGTCGAAGCCATTGTTGTATATAACTTTGATACCAAATTTGTTAGCATTTTGGTGGATGTAGGATGAGGAGACAAGAGTGTAAGAGAGACTTTGTATAAGGATGAGAGAAAAACTCTTGAAGAGAAATGTTTTCTTCTTACTATTCTTCATCATACAAGGTCCCTATTTATACACTTAGATTTATACTTCCACATCCTCCTATAATTAATACATCATATCAATAAACACAAAAAAAAAAAAAAAATTGTTCATTTATATACTAATACTCTAATAATAAAGAGTTTTATTGAACTTAGTAAGACAACTTTACTTAGTTGATAAAGTCAAATTGATTTTGATAACTTCCTTACATGATTGATGAAGTCAAGTTATTTTTGATATTGTCCTTGAATAATTGAAGAAACTAATTTATCTATGGAATAAGTTTATATGTCAACATTTAGAAGGGTTCCTTCATATTAGTTTTCAAAGGCTGAATTAATAGAACGCAAACAGAAGAGATTGATTCGCATTTTACCACCACAAGCATCCATCTCAACCAGGTGAAGCTCCTCCTCCCCCTTCTCCTGCCAAGACAAGCACGCCCCGCAGCCGCAATCAGGCCACCGCGGGGACGGCGCGTCGCAGCCCTTCTCCTCTTTCCCGTCCCTTTTTTCTCCGACGCGCGCAAATCCCGACCTTACTCCGAATAGGCTTCGTCTCCCCCTGATAGTTTCCGACTCCTCCTCCACAACGGATCTCCCCCGTCCGCCGCCCTCACGCCGGCAGTAGCACGCGACGGGGGATTCGTCCAGAATGGCGTCGAGGAAGCGGTACAGGTAGCAGAGGAAAAAGAGGAGATCCAAGAAGCAGAAGACGAGGAAGCTTATGGCTGCGATTATCGAATCTTTAGCGGAAGCGTTTGCATTTGACAGAAAGCTCCAGAATACTTTTCTAATATTTTTCAAAAATACCTATAAAATTTTGGTGTCATAAGGAATAGTATTTGATTCCGATCCATCAATGCCAACTATTCGAGGAATAAATGCATTACAGCTGAAATCTTGCATTAACTGATCATAAAGAATTTACTAACAGTGCATTTATTAATCAGACAGTGAGTTTTGATAATCTATGAACTCAAAAATAACAACAAAGTGAATTTTGCCGTACTGCTTCCAGTTAAGTAAGCACACTAACAGGCTCAAATGATAAATAACTAGGCTTCAAGTTCCATCTCAATCTTCTTTTCTGTCCGAAAAGGGCCCACGAGGAATTTTTCGGAGCACCTTTTCGTCGAACGTTGCATAGTGCTTGTTGAATTCCAGAAGTGCCTTCTCGGCCATGGTATCGACGTGGACTTCATACTTCTCGTAGAGAACAGGCGCAGTATACAGCATCAGAAATACTGCATCAGATTTTTCATGTTCAGTTTTCAATGTCTCAAGTCTTAACCTTGAACAAGCTAACGAAATATAAATGGTTCTGAGTCTGACCAAGGTATACAAGAGTCCAGAAACTGAACCAGCTACCAACCAATGAAATGATCCACAAAGCTCCAATTACCTGGACAACAAATTTACATCTCGAGATCTTCAGAGAATTAATGGAGGAAGAAGTGAGGGCATTCAGGTGAGAATACCTGGAAGAATTTCTTCACATCATTCCCAGAGGCAACAGAGAGATAAGTCTCCAAAGCAACGTTTATTCTGGATGTTACACTGCGAACTATGTACAAAAGCATGTCCTCAGACAGGATGACCTCCGGAAATTTTGGTGGCCTGTGACCGTGATAAAGTTAGTGAAGGGGAGAAAAAACTTCAGCACAGCCCCACTCTATTGATGAATAGATTCTTGCAGAAGAATGTGGATTCTTACCTGCTTACAAAAGATGCTGCATTAGACCAAATGAAACACACTGCCAGTGAAAGTATAAGAAAGTGGCAGATAAAGGCCAGTAGATGATAGCCTATCCATTCAAACAGAAGCCATATAACAGTTGCTCCGGCTACTATTCCACCCGATATCGGCTTGTTTCTCCATAGAATGATATCAGCAGCTGACAGCAAAATCAACTCATAATTAGTCATCGAATCCACATTCATTGTTTCATATCCATGATCAGTGTAGCATCTATGAAAACATCTGTGCAACGAGTAGGAACCAGACTATTGATGACTACAACTTGGAGCAACAGGAATTGAATAATGAAATATATGCATAACATTCAAATCTGAAACTTGCTAATTGCAAAAACTTATAAAATGATCTCATCTATGATGACTGATTATCAAAGCCTAACAGAGTAAAACAAAGAAGGTTTCTACTCTTCTGTTGAAGTCTAAACTACCACCCATATGCAGTGAAATTTCTAGACTAACGATAGCAAACCGATTCTTCACTTCAGCGAACTGAGAAGAGCCTCAGAAAAAAAGGGAGGAAAAAATTACTACAATCTCAAATAACAAATAGATTCAGAAGAACAAATGAGAAGCTATGATCTGAGAAAAAACCATCCCCGGCAGCTCCATAAATTGCAGATATAGTTGGTAAATTGGTAGTGACAAGGCAAACAGTTCGTACATTTTCCTCCGCCCAGTACAGCGTGTACTGATGCGTTCCTCCCAAACAAACGTCTCTTCCACGACAATTTTGATTTAGGGTTCTCATTTTCCGCATCCGATGAGGACGACGATGGAGACCGTTTGTGCTCGTGGATCTTCTCATCAATCCCTTCCGCGTGATCATTGATTCCTGGCACCATTGCTTAAGAGATCTGCCAACGAAACATAAATCGAGCGGATCAAACATATGAAGTGAAAAAGAAATCATCTATAAACGAAAACATTGCAACGTCGATTACAAGGTATTCGATCAAAGATAGCTTTTTTAGCATTTAATTGAATCTTAATTAATCACTTCTCGTTGATGGGGGAATCCATCAATGAGGAAATCGAATCAATGCAAAGAGACAAAATACAAGAAATCGTACAGCACGGAGATTATAGATGAATCGAATCGGTGCTTGCGATGCTATCCTTCCTCCTGTGATCACTATTCTGCTCGACCGTTCTCCTGCTTCCTCGCCTTCTTGAGGAAGGAGTTGAAAGCGGGAGCCTTTTATCGCCTCCCCGCGAGAATTCGACGGATCATGATCCGTATGGAGAAGATCCGACGTCCATAAAAGCTTCAAATTGTAAGGAATGTCCGGAAGGGGAGGGGACGCATCCGTCCCATGGATGCGTCTGCCACGTGGATGGTTGGGCTTGAAAAGTAGATCGCAATTACCTGAATACCCTTTCACTTGAGATAAACAATTAACAAAGATACCCTTATCTTTCATATAAAATAATAATTTATTCTATTTTAATTTAAAATAATTTTATTATCGTTATAATTGTACACTACAAAATAAATAATATTATTTATATAAAATTATTTTGTTACGAATAATTATAAATATGGATACTAATTTAGGGCTGGAAATTCGGATTTGGATATCGAAATCCGATCCGGATCGGGGTAATTATTTTGTTACTAATAATTATAAATATGGATAACATTATGGATGGAAATTCAGGTTCTGGTATCCTAAATCAGATCCGACCCAATCGGGTATTACTTGATTGGATCAGGTATTTATTTAAAAGGTCAAGTTCGAGTAATTTGTTGTGTCGGGTCAGTCTCGGATAGTATGTTTCCTACTTAAAATTCTATTGGGTACATTGGTTATTATTATATATACATTATAGTGATGTTGTTTTTCTTATATCACATGATAGAAACGATGTTATTTGAAAAAATATACATGTACGTACATAATTTTAAATTTTTTATAAAATTTTTCTCATTTTTTCTCTAATATCTTATTTTTTAAAAATAAATTTATCAGATACCCAACCTGATAGTGATCGGGTATTTTTGGCTATCGGATAGATTAGTACCCGATTATTAGAAAATATTTTAGCATAATATAAAATTAAGTAATGATATATAACACATAATTATATTTTAATATAATATATATTTTTAAAAAGAAAATGGGATATGGCGACTGCACTATTGACTGAGTGTCGTTCCGAGTCGACGAAGATAATTTTCCTAACGACCCAGTCAATGGCAGCTGCACACCACTCGGCCACTGACCTCAACCCAACTTACCCACTCGTTTTCTTCTCCGAATCTCTTGTTCTTGTTTCAATTATTTGTGTCCTTGGAGTTGAGCAGAAGAAAGATTCGATTTTGATCAAGATTTCCAGTTTTTTTCCCATGAAAATCCATCTGATCTTCATCTCCGCCTCTTTAGCCCTGTTCCTTGCCGTTCCGGCCGCCTACGCATATTCGCACGGCGACGCCATCCTCCTTAACTGCGGCGCCTCTGGACCAGACTCCGACCTCGACGGGCGATCCTGGATCGGCGACGCCTCTGGATCCAAGTACGCCATCTCCTCCTCCGGTGCGACGAGCTTCTCGGCCCAGCGGCAAGCTTCCTCCGTCCCCAGAGTCCCCTATTTGACCGCCCTCGTCTTTACCTCCCCCTTCACCTTCTCCTTCCCCCTCGCAGACGCCGGTCGCATATTCCTCCGCCTCCACTTCTACCCTTCAAACTACTCCCACCATGCCACCACCGACGCCTTCTTCTCCGTCACCGCCGGCGCCCACACGCTTCTGCACGACTTCAGTGCTTACCTCGCCGCCGAAGCCTTAAATTTTCCCTACGTGGTACGAGAATTCTCCCTCAACTTCTCCTCCGGCAGCGTAAACCTCACCTTCACCCCTTCTGCCGCTCGCAACAACTCGTACGCCTTCGTCAACGGCATCGAGATCGTTCCGATCCCAGACATCTTCCGCTCTGAACGGAGCCCTTTTCTCATTCACGGTGGAAATCCGGTGGAGCTCGAGCTCGATCCGGCCCAGGCTCTGGAGACCATGTACAGGCTCAACGTCGGCGGGCAAGCGATCACCCCCGCCAGAGACGCCGCCTTGTTCCGCTACTGGGAAGACGACTCGTTGTACATTTGGGGGTCGGCGTTTGGGGTCAGCTTCTCCAAAGATCCCAACGTGAGCATCGAGTACTCTTCCAGACTCCCAAATTACACAGCGCCTGAGGAAGTATACTCCACGGCGAGATCGATGGGGCTAAATGCCCAAATCAACTTGAACTACAACCTCACCTGGATTCTTCCCGTCGACTCCGGCTTCTACTACCTCGTCCGGCTCCATTTCTGCGAGATCCAGTACCCGATCACGAAAATGAACCAGAGGGTGTTCGAGATTTTCCTGAACAACCTGACGGCGGAGGCGTACGGCGACGTGATCGCCTGGAGCGGTGGGATCGGCGTCCCAGCGTACAGGGAATACGTGGTGATCGCCACGGGGACAGGGCGAATGGATCTGTGGGTGGCCCTTCATCCGAACCCTAGATCGAGGCCCGAGTACTACGATGCGATCTTGAATGGGCTGGAGGTGTTCAAGTTGGAGAACTTTAGCAAGAGTTTGGCCGGCTCCAATCCGTTACCGCCGCCACAACGGGCGGCGGATTCAAACGGGGATTGGAGAACGAGGAAGCGTGAGGGTGGAATCCCTTCTGGTGTGGTCGTTGGTGGGATTGTTGGACTAGGGTTCGTTATCACGGTTGCGGTTTTTGTGATAGGCAAGCTCAAGGATGAAGTTTGGAGCGCAGTGCTGGCTGGGGAGCGGCCGTCGAGCGTGGCAGAGTCGGCGGTGCGGTGGTGGAGGGAGGGAGCGCTCCGCCGGAAAGTTGATCTCTTGGTGAAGGGAGAATCCGCCGACAGCGAGGTTGATCCGCTGCGGTCGTAAGAAAGTGAAGGCCCGCAGCGTCTCAAGTCAATTCGTATTTTATAGATTTGAGGTATTTGAAAACTAAAGAAATAGTTTAAAATATTACTGGAAGAAGGTTTATTATATTTTCCACCTTTTATCCAACATCATGAGTAATTTAAACTTCTCAAATATAATTTGCTTTAGTAAAATTCATGCCCTAGTTCATCCCACTGCTTACTGTCGGATCACAATCTGCTATGAAAGTTGTTATTAATGTACATTGCAATTTTACTTTATAAGTTGGAGAGGTATTATGCCGTACGACTCATTAAGAATCGGAGTGCTTGGATCAATTCTGGACGCCCCAATTCACTTCCAGATGTTCCAACTCACTTAGCCGCACATGGCAATCGGGGATGATGAATCAAACAACATATCAAAAATCCAATTAAGTGGAATGCAAACTATGCTTTAAATTTAAATAAGGAGAAAGACCGTCTAATATTATAAACATAATCTGCAAAATTACGATTCGGATCATAGGATTGTATGCTTGTACGATCAGGAAATCCAAAATCGATCCAGGATCGCATGAGATTGTTTTATGTGGTTGAATCGTGGTGGGATCAGTATAGTTGTATATGATCGGTAGAATCGCATCGATTCCATATTTCTGCTATTCTATCTAGTTTTTTTTTTTTTTTTTGATCAGGCCCTATTTTATAACTTTTAAACTAAGTCGTGTTCCTTTTTTAGCCCATAAACTCAAACCATCTCAAAATTTGCACTATGTTTACAAATTTTTATGTCATTTTGACTTTCAAAATTTTCATTTTCAAGTAAGTCATTTATACATAGATATATTTATAGAGATATGGTATTATTTCAATCATTTTTTTTATATATTTGTATTCACCCCTTCTAATTATTAATCATTTTTCTATATGAATTATTAATAATAAATTTGTAAGGATTTTTTATAGGATCATACGTTTCTACGATCCAATTTTGATGGATCCGATCCTGATCCAAGATTGATCGTATATAGAATCGCAATTTTATGCAATGAGAATTGAAAATTCATACTAGACACCTTATATATCTCAGGGTGTTTGAATCACTATTTGTCATGATCCATTTGTATTTCATAGAATTGCTTCCTAGATTAATCAGTTCAAGATTATAAAATAAAAGAATAATATAATTTTAATTTATTAAAAAAACGTTGACCTAGCAGATTTTTGGTCATTTCCATCGTATTGTTGGATAAGAGGATCTGGCTGAGTGAGACGGGGCAAGCGGCTCCCGAGTTACCAGGTGAGGCGCCTATGCTTGTGAAACCCCAGCTCTCCAAACCAATTGCCACTCTCTCTAGGGTTCCTCAATTTTGCTCCTCTGTCGATTTCGATGAGCGAAACCTGCATCCCCACCCCCGTTCTTCGTTCGATTCAGTTCTCTCTATGGATTGAAGGCCGGATCGGCCGACGCCTCCAGAATTCACGCTGCTTAAATCCGACACTGCGGGGACAAACTCCAATAAGACTGGCCAGGACTGCTGATCGAGACGATTCAAGACCAAGCAACAGAAGAAAGGGACGGATTCGGTTGAGCTATCTTAACCTTAGTGATGGTTCCGGCGACAAAGAAGCGAAGTTTGCACCTATGGAGGAATTCGTAGAGATAAGGTCCGGCGATGGAGAAGCAGAGAATCTGGTGACGGAATCTACAAGGAAGGACGAAAGAGATGGCTTTGAAGGTTCCTTTCCATCTACGTTTGATTTTCTTGAATTGAAGCGGGAGTTCGAAAAGGAGGAGGAGGCCGCGAGTGGTCTGATAGGTCATGAGGAGAATGATTTCATTCCGCCTGGAGGTGATGGAAGCGTGGCACTGGAATCTGATGAGTCGGGGGAGCTAGTCGAGCAGGTGGATTCTAAAGGTCGAAGGCAGATGCTGAAAAGATCGAATCTATTGGCAAAGCAGGTTATCAGCATGCGCACTGCTCGGAGCTTAGGTTTTGTCTCGCAGTTGTGGGTCGATACAAGATCGGTGAGTGTGTCCACCCGTATCATCAATCTACCGTCTTTATCCATTATTCTTAGTATTGTTGGATTTGTGGCCTTTTCGATTCATGGATAACGGTTGAATTTCTTTTACCATAATAATTCATTCTTTGGTTTAGAAATTTTTTTAAGTTCGATACAGTATGGAGCTAGCTTGATGCTTGAAAGCTTCCCGTACATTAGCCATGCCATCTTTAGTCTTAAGAATACATTTTGTTTGTTTTTTTCCCTTCCTTTTTCCCTCTCTCATTTTGTTTCTGATTTTTTTTTTCTCTCCCAAAATCTGATGTTTACTTGCATATCCATTCTTCTTTTCTTTTTCTTGTAGATGTAATTAATTGATGAATTTACTTATGTTAACGCCAGTTCATTAGCTGCTTTGTTTCCTCTTAAATCTGTGACAGTGGATGGTGGTTTTGGTTGAAGTAAGGCTTAATTTGCTATCAGGAGATATGGAGAAGTTCCTTCTAGAGGATGTAAGACAGGTATGCTGCATTCAGTTTAGACTCATACTCTTTCTATGTATCTGAAGTTACCACAAAAACGACCAACCATGGTCCTTAACAAATTGGGAACACGACACATATCTTATCTCATCAATAAACTATATATAAGATTAGAACACTAGTCATGTTTGATATTTTAAGTCCTTTTTTTACCTTCACACCTTCAACCTTAATTGATTCATGCTGTCCATAACATTGGTGGTCTTTGAACATGTCCAATCATTTCAAATTTATTATTATTTTTTATTTTATCATCTATTTAAGTTGCATTTAATTGCTCCTATGTAATTATATTTTTCATGTATCTGTCTTCATAATCTGACACATTCATTTTAGAATTTTCATTTCTACTATACTCATAAAGTATGGCTAGTAGAATACATGCTTATTTTTTTTTTTTTCCTTTTAAACTAATGGCCATCACATGCACTGCTCAAATCTCTAATCTACAAAGTTGTTTCTACTTTCAATATTGAAGCTATGGCATGCTAACTTTTCTGGACATCTATCACTTGAATTCCTACTTTGTTCCTTGCTTTCAGGGTTCTGTGTCATGTGTCCACTTTCCAGGAAAGGAATTAATGAAAAGCAACTGCACAAATGATATCTATTAGCTTAAATTTGAGCAATTTTGTAGTCCATGTATATTTTTTTCTAGAAAATGTTATTGAACTAGAGATACCTAATTTTTAAAAACAAGATGGTTTTACTTTAATTGGTCAATGTTTATATTGTCCCATGTTAATATATCTAACTTCTACAAATAAGATGGTTTTGCTTTAATTGGTCAATGTTCAATATTGTTTAATGTTAATGGACTGGGAATATCTAACATTTAAAAACAAGATGGTTTTGTTTTAATTGGTCAATGTTTAATATTGTCTAATGTCAATGAGCTGGGGATATATAACTTTAAAAACAAGATGGTTTTGCTTTGATTGGTCAATGTTCAATATTGTCCAATGTTAATGAACTGGGACTACTTATATAATATACTTATATAATATTTAAGTTTTGCGTTCTTTTTTTCCAATATCCTTGTTAAATTCTACAAATATTCTCAAGTAAAATTGGTAATGTTTGAATGTCTTTTACATTCCATACATCCTGAGTTTACTATTTTATTTGTATTTGTGATTTAATTTACTATGTTATTTGTATTTGTGATTTAACTTATAATGTAGTAATGGCCTGTTCTGTTTTTCTCCACTTCTAAATATTAATGATAATTAGTTCTCAATGCTTGTGTTCTGAACAATGTCATTGTAAAGTACAAAATGTGCATGCTCACATTTTGACTTTATGCTATTTGACATATTTGATGGGTGCTTATTTGGATCTACATTTTGTAGGTAGGGGATGTCGTGCTTGTAGAGGATGAGAGTGTTACAGAGAATGAATTAAAAATGATTGGACTCGATACTTTGGTATGAAAACTTGATTAGCTTAGTTGGATTGATTAGTTTTTTTGTTGTTTATCCAGATATATAAACCCAGATGATTCTGCTCCAGATTTATTTCTAAGAGCAATTTGAATTGTGTTCTATGTTCTGTTGTTTAAATTTACCTGCTTGTTTCTGTTATAACATAGTTTTTTACAGTTCGGCATGGTCGATAGACAAAGGCTAAAACTCAGTTCATTGTTGTGGCATAGTTTGAGCATACCAATATGTAACAATTCCTTTGTAACATGTCTTTTTGTAAATTTAAATGAGGCGCTTGAGAATAAAATTCTCTCAGTTTTGCTTCAAGCATGTGGTTTGCTTGGTTTATATGCTCTGTTTGCTGTCACAAACTATATCTACTGTTAACTCATGTCAGTAAGTCTGGATCCTGTGCCATATTGGCACCATCAGCATGCTATGCCAGCTAAAATTAAACCTCAAGTGTTAGCTATTGTAACCATAGCTGAAAATTCTAATCCATCTAGTATTAGTATATATATTAAATTCTAGTCCTTTTCATAATAGCTGCAACTTTCTAACTAGTCTTCGATTCTGTTCATCCCATTCTGGCGCATCACATGTTCATAGCTTGCTGCGACAAGTGAAAAGTAGCAACCTCCAACTTAATTAGTCGGAAGAAAAAATCCTATAACAAGTTGTTTTAGAGAATAAGTCTTTATTTGTAATTTCTTTTCAGGAAGTAATGGTTTATTTCAGCATTTTAATTATGAAGAAGCCCTGTGCTAGAGATCCTTTATGGGCCAACTTATAGGTGCAAGTTGGGTGTTAAAGATGAAAAGCCAAGAGTTATGGTAAGTACTTGAATAAGTTAAAAAATTGAGGAAGAGTCAAGAGTGCTTTGTCCAAATCAGAAATAGGAAGGAATAAGCTGGGCTTGAAGGAATAAGCGATGATGGCGTTCTGTATGCATTTACAACACTAAATCAATGCAAATTTTGAATTTTCATTCCACTTACTAGGTATCAACAGGAGATCTAGTTTTCTCTCACATAAAATGCTAAGAGATTCAGGGTCTTCTTCCCAAACATACTGTTAGAATATTATAATATTAGAATATTAAAAATATGGATAGAAATAGTTTTAAATATCTCTAAATATGTCTAGAGATATTTTAGATAAAATTTTAACTTATTTTTGTAGAATAGGTCAACCCTATCTTTATATAAATAGGGGTTCATTCATGTAATTCTATCAAGTTCTAATTCTATAAAGTTTTACATGGTATCAGAGCCGGCCCTAATATTTTCTAGCCGGCCCTAATTTCTGCGCAGCGTCTTTTCCCGGCGCTACTTGCGCGTCTCTGCGGCCTCTTCACGCTGCCGCGATCTCTGTTCGGTGCGGCCCTAATATTCTTCCTCCTCCGCGCGATCTCTCCTCCGCGCGGTCTCTGTTCGCACGAACAAACAGCAGCGACTCGACACCTTTTCCCCGCGGCGCATCGCGCCCGACACGCCATCGCGCCCGACACGCCGCGGCGGCCGATCGCTGCTTCTCCAACGACGCCGACAGCCATCCTTCCTCTCCAGAGTCCTTCCTCTTCTCTGGATCTCACTCCATAGTTCTTCGCTTCTCTCCGAAGCTCGAAGCCGCCGCCGCCTGCAGCTAGCTACTCCGGCTCTCCATCCAGCGGAAAATCTCCTCCAGCGCGCATCTCCAGCGCGGCGCTTCCCTCACCCGGCTCTCCATCCAGCTCGTCACCTCCCTCCCGCATCTCCAGCGCGGCGCTTCCCTCACCCGGCTCTCCATCCAGCTTGTCATCGTCGTATTGTTGCTCTTCCTCTGTCTCCTTGCTCCGTTGCTCTTCTTTGCGACGCGCGGCAGTACTCGTACCGCCAACTCCTCCCTTCTTCAGGTTAGAAGAGGGGGCTCCACATCTCCACAGCTCGGAGCAACTTCTTCCATCACCGGCGTCGTTCGCTGCATCCATCTCCGGCAGACAGCTCTATCATCCGGCAGCCCCTCTCTTTGGGTTAGAAAAGGAGGATTCCTGACGTCCCCTTCCTCGCGTCTTCCTGATCGCGACATCATTGTTCATGGCTACCTCCGGCACTTCGAAGTCCGACCTTCCAATTTTTACCAACCATATCACTGCACCGCTCTCGTCA
>JBBPFP010000044.1:5628750-5648105 GCA_037974795.1 Kaempferia galanga | reverse complement strand
ATAGCCAGGAATTGCTAAATGATATAACCGAGTTGTTAACTTATATAAAGGAGGACTAACTAAGATGGTTAGATGGAGCCCACTACACCAACCAAGGCCCTGGATGTGCACATCCCCAAATACCTTGGTGAGAAGCTACCAACAGATAATGATACAGCTACAAATCCAGTCTAATTCGATAGTAGAAAGCTATATATTGACAGCCATAGTAGTGCTAATACACATATGCAAAACAAACAAATACAGCTTCATACCACTACCTAATTGAAGTGAATCAAGATATTCTATTTTAACTAAGATGTGGCATAAGGTAGATCATTCATATAGCACATGGAAACTATTAAGAAGAGGGAAATAAACATGTTTTTTTAATGTACAAGAATGTACTCTAAAAAAATAGCTTAATTTGGAGTCAATAAAAACTAAACTAGTCACAACATCCAAATCTACTTGAGTGCAAAATGAATCGAGAATAGATGTCCTGCAACATACTTATCCAAAAAAATCGCATTTAGAAAAAGATCCAAAACCAATATAAAGGAGAATGTGACAAATCCAGTTAGTAGATACAGAGGCTTGTACATTACTTGTATATTTCTACTTCAATAAACTCCTAAACAACATTAATAATTACAGACAAAACTGATAAGGATGTCAAGCACATTACTAATAAATGAATAAGCACAGTTCACAAAAAATTGTGAGCAATAAATTTGTTGCTTAGGAACTTCTTTGAAGATGCTTGTGATGAATTTGGAATCAAAACATACAAGTGTAGTGATCTAAATATTGGGTCAGTAAGTTCATTTAGTTTTCCCGAGTAGAATTATATTGTATCATGATGAATTATACACTAAATTGTTAGAACTGCCTCTTGCATCCAATTCATATTCCATTAAACAGTAGAGACCCAATCAGCTGCCTGCAAGCTCCCAAGCCTTTTTTTTGGAAAACCTCAAAACCTCATTGGAATCGAATCACTTCTAATGGTTTAATGCTTGTCTGTCTGAGTATAATCTCATGATGTGTGCAGATGAGTGTTCAATGGACAATAGCAGATAGAGAACGTATGAGAACAGATAGAAAGCATGAACATGAGAGAGATCCATGGGAAACAATATAGGAAGAAAGCTATATGATGTGATAAAGGAGACACTGACAAGACAGCGTCTACGCATCTACACATCACTTTGTATGGGCTAAGGAAATGTGTAACATTTTGAAGGTTTGAACCCAGATAAATTAACGTGTGTGTGTTGGCATCATGATATTCAACTAGATTTACTATTACATTCTCAGCACAGACGAACAACAAAAGAGTATATATAAAGGAAACAATAATTTACAAACTCATCAGAAATTTCATATCTCTCTTCTATTTATCACCTACATGGTTATCATCATGTCCAAAGCCATGAAATTGTAATGTCATGGGTGCTTTATGGTCTAGTATGTCTACCTATGTGTCTAGGTTAGTCTATCTCCAACTAAATAAGCATTAGTAAGATATCAACAAGATGCGGGAGAGAGATGTAATACCTATCGTTCCTGTTGAGGCGCGCCCCAAGATAGAAAGCAACAGACAAGAGCCAGGAATCGCTGTGCACAGCGATGAGCGAGAGCCAGTCCCTACGGTCCATTCCGTCCCTTGCGAAGTTGATTCCGAGAGCCGGCTCCGGAAGCTCCGGCGGCACCTCCTCCGCCGGGAGGTTGACCTCCCACGTGTCGTTGGAATGCCCGTACAGACATAGATTCTCCTTATCTGCACCAACAAAAACGAATCGGGTTAGAAGAAGGAAGCAGAAACACCAAATCCGCCGGATCTGAGTAGGCAAGGTCGAAAAAGTCCTACCGGGATCGCATTGGGCGTAGAACTCGTCGACATCTGCGCACAGCAGAAGGAAATCCGAATCGGTCAACGTCGACAAAAAAAAAGAGGTCAGAGAAAGAAGGGGAGAGGGAGAGCAAGAGGGAGTAGTTACCAAGGGTGAGGGCGCGGACGATGCCGGCTCGGCGGCCGCTATAGTCCTTGAAGATGTCCTCGACTGTGCGGGGAGCAGAGCCTGGATCCATGACGGCAGCGACGGAGGAAGTGAGGAAGATCGAGATCTCAGCTCCGGCTCTACGAATCTGAGGCGGAGCGGCGAGAAATGGAAGGCATGAAGCAAGGTTGTTACCGTTTTCAGCGATCGATTCCAAAGAGGCGACGGGTTAAATCGATTTAGAGGAAGCCGACGACGCAAAGGGAAGGAATGCTCCTCTTTGGCATCTTCCCAAATAACACCTCCCACTTTCAGTTTTACCAAGCACAATTTCTTTTGCGAATTTACCAAATTCAACCCGCTAAACTTCTGAATGGCCTAGTGATTTAATTTTCGTCAATTTTAAAGCTTCTGTGCTGTGAAAATTAAATTAAAAATGTGCCTCTCGTAAAAGTTATCAGCTTTTTAAATTGCATGTGTTTGACGACTATATGTATATATATAAATTTATCTTAAAAGCAACAGAAATTATTTTTCTACAAAACAATTTTAGTTGATAATAATCCCTTTATTATACAAACACACATAAAGTGTCCTTCCATTATTATATATTTTATTTTATATATTAAATAATGTTTTTTTTTTGTTGGAGTTTGTTTTTTCTACGGTCTGTGTTTGGGTCTAAAAAGTAGCGGCCATAAATTTTTAGCCAAAAGTCTCTTGTATCAAAGAGGAATAGGCCAAGCAAATCATTAATTTTTGACATAAAAGATTTTGAGTAAACCATTTTTTATTATTTTTTTTTGGAAATACTAAAATAATAATATATTTGACGTTAAAATGTATTTATTTAAAAAAAATTATTAAAACCCGTCGTTGGTTTTGGTTCGGTTCGAAAGGGTCGGTTTGTCCGGGTTGGAGTTCCTCAACCGAACCATATCGAAAGCACGTGCGATGTGCATGACTGGAGGTCTTCCTCCTCTTTATATTGTTGTTCTCCTTCCCATCTCGTCGAATTCACCGAGTCCTTCCTCCTTGTTCGTCCCTGATCCGGGGAAGCCTCGATTCGGATCCGAGACCGGAAGAAAGGAAAAGGTAGGGATCTCGTTTCGTTTCAATCGATGTGATGTTGATTTTTATCTTTAGAGCGATCGTTTCTCCTGTTGATTTCGCTGATTCTGGATGATCGATGCTTGCAGAGTGGGATCTGATCGGGGGAAGAAAATTTTGGTCTTTTCGATGGATGAAGTGTTTTCGGATGCCGCAGTAAGGCTTCATTAACGTATTTGAATTATTTTAACCCATTCTCTTCGAATATCACCGAATCTTAATCTGATATTGATTGGCCTCTATAGATCTGGTTTCTAGAGTTGCATGCAGCGAACTTTTTTATGCTGTTGTTTTTGTATCTGACGGATCCTTCACTGCTCGCTTGTTCATTGCCATATGCACCGAAACCTTTCGCAATTAACATAAAGGTTTTCGTAGGTTGATTGATTAACCTATTTCGAATTAGAGAAGTAAATATCGAGAATATTGAATTGCTGACGCCCAACTAGAAATGAGCCATTGAAAATTCAGTTCCTGTTGACTGTGTTTTCTTTGTAGCTAGGCTTTTATTTCAGATTGACTACAAAAAAAATGTAAGACGCTTGTTTTTCCCCCAATGTCGGGTCTCATTGTATTTATCCTTATGTAAGCTTATCTTAGACTTGTATCCTTTTACTCGACATTGCTATTAAGTAACTAAGCTGAACAATGTTCAAGTTTATTTGTCCACACCGTATTTGAGTTTGAGGTGGGATCGAGTTCAATTAACTTTAAGAGACTTAAGGAAGCTCATTTAGAGTCAAGAGTGTGTAACATATGATTCTTAATTTGTCTAACTTTTTGGCATAAATAATTACCGACAAATGCATATCAATTTTTTGGGAAAATAATTTGCTCATATTTGTTTTATTAATGTGTTAACCCTATAATGCTTATCACTATTTTAATACAATATTTGCTAGTTTTGCAAACTTAATTGCAAATGATATATATAGATACACCTTCAATAATGAATTTCACCAAGAAAATTTTTAGTTTATATTTGCTAGTTAAATATTTAATCATTTTTTGTGTGTGTGTATTTGTAAAAGCGGCAGTTAGTTTACATACATTTAGCAAGAAATATAATATCACATTGAAATATGTTACGAATGATCAGTGTCTCAATCCAAATTACCTAATTGGGTTAGGGTTAGTATCGGCTAGTGTATTTGATTTCCATGATTATAATCTATCAATAGGAGGAAATATGGTAAAAACACATTTAGAAAAAAAATATATATATATGAAAGCATGGTAAAAAGGAGGAAAAGAAAAATGACACATTTTTTCCTTAGAACATCTTCTACTTTCAAACTTATCACAATATCTAACATTTGGGGGAGAATGTTAATCTTCTAACTCTGAAATTGTGAAGTATAACTATATAACTCCTGGAATAAGTAATATTGCTGCATAACCACAATATCTATTGTCAATCTATAAAATTTTTGTGCATTTGACAATCCACATTTTTTTAAAAATTATGTTCATGTTTTGTAACTTTTTCACAAAATTATTATAGCTACTTACTGTCACTGTATAAACATCGTGACTTGCAATTAAAGTAAACTATATGCACAACACTTATAGTTTACAGTTATTCCATGTACCCATATTCTTTTCCTTTTTGTTTTTTGAAAATATCGACTTTAAGTATGCATAGTTGATTATATACATCTATCATGCATGTAGTTGCATAAGATAGATACATTCGTACATCCACATAATAAGCTGCTTGGAATTATACTTAATGGTTTAAGTGGCATTTAGCAATCCTAACGGTAGCAGGGCAAAGATGCAAAGTGCTGATGGATTGCAATTTATGGGGTCGTCATGTGAGATTTGTAAAACTTTAGGGGCAAACTGTAAAACAAACTGTGGCAATGCGATGTTTCCCTTATATTCAACAACCAAACATAATGCTTTTGTCAAAAACTTTACTCACCTTTTTCTTCTGACATGTCTTTCCTCATGGGCAGTAGCAATGCATTTTTCAGTCATCGCAATCAAAATGTTGATATGAAAATTGTTGTATCAGACATTTCATCCTTCTCTCAATCTTCGACTTCTTCTGTTTGCCTTTTCTATTTCAGTTTCCTTGAGAAAATGGTTTTTAATCTGCTAGAAATTACTTGGATCAACCAGAACTTCTATCAATTATCTTGGTCAAATTTCTACTCACTCTCTCTTTGTGCCACATTGTTGCTCAAGTGCTGTGACAAGGCACTATTTCAATGTCAATGAAGCCAATATGATTGTAAATACAGGCACGTAGCGAAATTATCACAATTCATTTCCTATCTCCTATCGCTTTCACCTTTTCTTTGTTCCTCTTTGAACTTCAGTGAATCACCCGAGATTGTTAGGTTCTACTCATCCATAGAAATATCTGGCTGATTGAGGTTGATTATTGGGCAAGGTAGATAAATTTTTTCTTTTAGTGATGTAAATGTTTCTTTTTTCAGTTGTTCCTAAACTTGTAAAGTTTCCACCTAATTACAATTTCATTCCATATTAAGATCTCCCAGACAAAACTATGTTGTTGTCAGAGAATGTTTATTTAGATACTTGAACAGCCCTATAAGCAACCTTACAAAGGAACTTCGTCAACCATATTTTTGAATTGTTTTATGAAATTTTTATTGATGAACAGTCCACGTGCTTTGTTATGAATGTAAATTAGCCTAACCTAGATAATTATTTTGTTTATGTTTAGTTTATCATGTGTTCAAGCTTGATCACTTACCATAGTTGAACAAGGCACTTGTTCGTTAATGTGGGTTAATGTGGACTTTCGACACTGCCCTCTGTGATTATTCGTTTGCTAAGTGTTATCCCATGACTTGCAACCTTCCCATGATCTTGTGTAAGTTCTTTGTTATATGGCACTTTAATAATACCCTCTCCTCACTGGCATACTATAAAGAACTGAACTTGTTAAGAAATCTTGTGATTACACTCTATTCTCTAATATCGTGAAAGTTGGTTCTCGATTCTTCTTCAAGATCATGATCATCATGATAACTGTTTTTGATTTATTTATTTGTTTGTTGCTTCATGTTCATCTCATTTTTTCTGTTGTTTTTTTTTTAAATGCTTGCCTAAAATACTTATCGCTTTCATCCATTGAAGTTTCATACTTGGTTAGTCTCCCCCATTTGAACTATATTTCATTTTAACAATAGGGAAATATAATCACGGAGAAGGCAACCAATGGACTGAACCCTGGATTGGTGGTCTTGCTCGTGATAGGTGGCCTCGTGCTGTTGTTCCTTGTTGGTAATTTCGCGCTTTATACTTATGCACAAAATACTCTCCCGCCGAAGAAGAAGAAGCCCGTGTCGAAAAAGAAGATCAAAAGGGAAAGACTCAAGCAGGGAGTCAGTGCGCCTGGTGAATAAACCAGTCGCAACAAATGAAGTGGGAAAGAAAACCCCAAGGGCCGTTCGCTACTACTTAAGTTATGACTGTACAACGTTTAATTCCATTCTCGTTCGGTATCAAACCAAGTAGAATTGGTGAATTAAGAACAGTCAGTGTTTTGAATGAGACTTGGTTTGTCACGATGTGTTTAGCTCCCTTTTCGAGTGTTTCGTGCAGTTCGAAATCGTTGGATCGCATTGTTATTTTCCCTTCATCTTGTTAAATAGACGAAAGGAACATTTAATATCATTAAGTATATTAACAACTCCCACACACCCCACCCCACCCACCCCCATTTTTTTGAACGATGGGAAACATATATTTGGAGCAATGTATCTGTGAACATTTTGGAAATACGAGCTTAAGGAAGCTAAAGGATAAACTTGTAAGAAAACCAAAGAATTTTGTTTAGATAATTATTCAAATTTCCTTTAAAGTTGTTGACTTAGAATAAAATTAGATAAATAGTTAAGCGTACGACTGGCTCAAGATTTTATCTAATTATCTACCATTGCACCTCAATAGTCAAATAAAATTCATTCAAAAAATAAATAAATTTCAAGGATTAAAATTCGACATCCTA
Organism: Kaempferia galanga; assembly: GCA_037974795.1. Lineage (NCBI taxonomy): Eukaryota > Viridiplantae > Streptophyta > Magnoliopsida > Zingiberales > Zingiberaceae > Kaempferia > Kaempferia galanga. The sequence continues at coordinate 5,641,025 of JBBPFP010000044.1, read as the reverse complement.
AATATTGGCACTGGTTAAGGAATGTAAAAAAATAACCTTTCAAAAACATTCATGGATAAATAATTTAAGAGAATAATGTTTAAAATACTCCTAGGATTTAATATCTTTTTAAAGATATTCTAAAGTTTTACTGATTATCAAAATACTCATTATCTGCGATTATTAGAGTGAAGACTTCAACAATAAAATTAAAACCTTACGAGGGATTTTGACAATATTAAAATATTAATAAGCATTTTGAAAAACAAACAGAAAATTAGCCTAATAAAAATACACAACAGCAAACTAAAAATGCTGAAGCCCAGACAGATTTCAGAAACAGGCACCAACCATGAACAACTTTTTTCTGTAGCAAACACAACCCTTTTCTTTTTCTTGTTAGCCTTTCAACTGCAAGTGGTTCGTGTACATTCCTGTGAATGAGAAAAAGCTGCAAAGGAGAAAATTTTAGTTTCCACTCACGATTCATGTGGCTGATTATAAATAGTTTGATATGCACACGACATGATGTTGATGATAATGATGGTGCACAATCTAGCTGTTGCCTCTCGCATAGTTACTCGTATCTTCAGCTACGGTTGCCCAGACATTAGCCAACTTTTCGGAATAAGCAACCTGTTCAAGATGTGCAAGAATGAGGATGGAAGAATCAATTATCTGCCACAAATCAACAAAGCTGCTGGTTTTCCTAAATTAACACAGAGATCTATAGAGATTCTAAATCAGAATTCCAGTTTTAGGAAAAAAATATATGCAAGAAGCTAGATTGTGAATACTAAAAAAGAAAGGCGGAGATGTGAAATTCTCCCCTAATAAGCAGTGTGTTCAAATGCAGACCCGGTCTGGGAGGTTGACTGGTCAGTGTTCCTGGTAGTTTTTCCAGCTGAACCTGGCGACATCCAGTTCAACCAGAATGATTTTATCATGTCAAGTGGACCAAATTTTTCTAGATTCCTGGTTTAATCAGTATCAGTCAATCCAATCCAGTTTTGAAATTGCAACTAAAAAGGAATATCTATGCTACAAAACCTAGTGCTTCATAGCCTTTGCGTACACCTACCGTTTCTACATCAGTGTTGAATATTGGCATTTAGACATTGAAACTCAAGTGTGCAGCTGATATTACTGTATATTAGTAATGATCACATGAAAAAGTTTTAGAAACCACTGTTTTAGACACTTGGATCTACACTTGTGTTGAATACTTATGGCCGAGTCCAAGTAATGTGGCCTCATTGTACGATCAAGAAGCAACATTAAAGAATATCAAGGATGAGTGGATTTTTTATTTCTAAGTTCAAGTGAGAAGTGTGCTGAGAAGAACTATTGGCTTGATCTGCAACTAGATGAACTGATACTAGTTTTCCTTTTTTATATGTATAAAAAAAAAATGAAACTACACCTCTAAGTTTTCAGCTAGTAGTTTATCACAAAGGCAGATACTGAAGAAAATAGAATTATATGGAATAATTTCATTGTCAACAAAGATAAAAACATAATTAATAATGACATACGGTAAACAAAGAAGCTTTTTTTAACATTATACAACATGTTCACAAAAAAGAAGAAAATCCTTTTATCCTAGAGTCCATGTACACGAACCCCCAGGTGAAAGTAATACATTTAAGGGAGAAAAAACTGCAACACACTCAATTTTGCAGGAATTATCTGTATTGGATAAGAGGAGAATCCAACTTGCAAGGTCAAAGTGGTAACTAGAACATGCCGAACAAAATTTCCACCTATAGATTTTGATTCTTACATGGTAAGAGCCTGAGAAATACCTGGTTAATTACAAACCCTTTCAGCATGCTGAGAAAATCATCCTTCCTTTCTTGGTCAAGCCTATTGAGCTCATTCCGATTGTTTTTCTGGATAATAAATGTAAATAAGTAGATTAGATATCTGTATTTAGTACAGATAGCCTATTGGTTTCTTGTATAAGATATTTTTGAAAAGCAAGAGTCATCAAAGCTTTGGTCATGGCTCAAAATGATCGCATCGGAGTTTAAAGCATTGCTGTGTTTTATTTTAAAGTAAAAGCAACCAAATGAACCGAATGACAGAGAAATAGGAAGTAACAAGGTGAAGTTGACAATTACTGCTCAAATACTACATAAACACAGGTTTTTGTGATTCTTCATGGAAGATAACATTTGATAATATTTCACTGTGGAGGACAACATCTACAATAAGCATTGCTGTGTTTTTTTTTTTATTTTAACTTATCAGTCATATAGATTTTATGTTAATTGATGCAAATCAATTATATTATGTTTATATGTTAATTGATGGTAGAATATGTATAAAACTAGTTAAATTATGAAGAGCAACTACTACAATAAAGAAAATATAGTTAAAAAGGAGAGGATGTTATGGTCATATGTGCTCAATATTTCCTTAAGTTTGTAATTATTTATTTATGTATTTCTAATGGCAATGGGATTCTAATGGAATGTTAGTAACTGAAATATTATAATAGGCACAGGCCATAAAAGAAAATATGATATTGAGTTGTAAGGATGAGTAAAGTCAACCTTGTGAAATGACTAACGGTGGTAATTTTTCCTAGATATGATAACATTTACACATTGCAATTTATTCATATTAAAACATTATTAAGAAATTCGGTAATACCTTTATCCTCTCATACTCTCTTATTGCACAACCTTTAGCATCCTCAGTAACTCTAATTGTTTCTCTTAGCTCCTCTATCTTACGCAATCTTGATCTGTCGCCACCAAAAATCTTAGACGATGCAGCTTCAAGTTTATCGACCCTTGTATTTAGTGTTGTCAAATCTGACATTAAGGTCTGCACAGTCAACAGAGCACTGGATCTCTCTGAGAAGGCACTGTTAACAGCAAGCATTAATCCTAGATATTCATGCAGTGTATCCTGTCATTGAATATTACCAAATAAGTACTCAAAACATCAAAAGAAAACAGAAGATACATTCTACTTTAATATGTAAGGATTCACATCAACTGGTTAACATTTAATGAGTACCAGATGTTTGACAGTTTGAGCATTTAGTTCACGATATAATCTGCTGGCTTTTACTGCAGCAGTTGCAACGTTTTTGGTATCAGAAGCTCGTATTCTCTGAGAGCTGTACACTGCTTCCTCGGTCTCAAACTTTGTAAGTTTGATGAATGCCAAGCCTATTTCTCCCATTGTTTCACCAATACTTTGTTGTGCATTAACCAGAGCTTCAGCCTGCCGAAGAAAAAAAAAATGCAATTAATCATGTATTCTATGCCAGAAGAGAAAAATCCAGGGATGAAACAATTGCAATTCTTATAAAAAGTCGACTCATGGTGAGGGAATCAACATTATGATGAAAGACCATAAACTGTTTTGGTAAATTGCAAACCAACAGTAGAAACAATAAAAAAAATGCAAAGTCTGTAACCTTTGTGAGACCACAATTCATTGTCATATTGAAAAAATGAAGTGGACAGATTATAAAATCATTGCTACTGTTCTAGAAGAAAGCACATGTAAACTTCACATTCCAAACACATATCATGTTCTTGCAATAACTAATTTAAAAAAAAGGACTCACAGATCAATGTCACCTTGCAGCTATTACGCTGGTGCACCTTAAAAGAAGCGGTGTGCTCATTCTCACAGAAGAGAAATCCCTATCTTCTCAATTTTTCTTGAAGGAGCAAGGATCCAACCACAACAGTTAGTTTAAATATATGTCAGCATATAGTTGCTCTTCCTAAGCTCTATAATCAATCACAGTATATCTATCTTCCCATCTTATGCATTCCAGGACTTTAAATAGAAATTACATGAAAGCCACAACTGTGTAACAATATTTACACAAAACACGTTAATGTGTTAAAGATCTCCAGTTAAAAAAGATTTTTGCACAAAAATTTACACAAGTAACAAGGAATAGCTCAGTTCTATAATGCCATTTGTTTAAGAAAATTTTATTATTTATCTGAGATGAATCCCCAACATCTTTAAGAGAAAAGAGTGGTGCCACTTTGCCAATCCAGAGATGCACGTCAAACATTTGCTAAGGTGTTAGCATGCTTGGCTGCTCACAAAATTTTTCTTGGTTCTAGATTTGCCAATATGTACTTGAACTCAATTGAATTTCCTGTTCCATTCAGAAATTATTCAATATAAGCATACAACGTTCTCTAACAGACCACTAGAATCTCTGGATGATAGGGGCCAATGTGGTATATTTCTTATCCATATCCAAAAGATAAAAAAGTAGCATTTTAGTTCTTAAGATTCACACACTATCCTTACTTCAGTGAACAGATCAAATAGTCTAGGCTAAAATATTATATCTCCAATCTCAATATCAAAAATCACCTTCTGAATACTTGACCACTATAAAAATCAACAGGTAACTAATGCAAAAACGAATTTTTTGACAGAATTCTTTACTCGCCTGCTGTGATGCACTACTGAGTTGCTGCTCAAGATCCTGCATCTTCTCCTTTTTCTCCAAAAATTCCTTGTCCTCCTCCACCAATAATGGTTTCACTCCTCCCCATTCATTAGTCACTGCCTGTTTCAATTCCTTAAATATCCTCAGCAAGTCTCTGCCTCCCTTTGCTGCCTGTACTACCTCCTGCGGCACAACTTGTGCAGATGCCCCCTCCCCAAATAGCTGTTTTGGAAGCCTCACCGCCCCATCCAGCATCCTTGAGGCAACATCAGTGGTCGTCGGCAATGGAAGCTTTCCCTTCGCCTGAAGGAACACCCTAAACTCATCGCTCTTCCCGATCACCGGATGCTCCGCTAATCGCCACAAATACTTCTCAAGAGCCGACCGACGCTGCTCCACGAACTCGTTCTTCTGCAACACCTGACTCTCAACCACGCTCTTATCAGGCCGTGGGGGAATAAAAAAACCCCGGTAAGACTCCGCGAGCCTATCAGAGAGCGTGACCACGTCTCGGAACCGCCTTCTCACGCCAAACTCAACAGGCTCCGACTCTCCATCCCCATTCGCCGCAAAGCCGGAGCAGCGCATTCGGGTAGTGATCAAGTAGGTGAAGTAGGTCCCGCCGCCGGGGACGAGCGAGTTCGCTGCCTCGTGCTCTTTGTGCGGGTTGGATACGGAGATCTCAATGTAGTCTGACTTAGCGGCACGGGCGGATCTGGGGGAGGAATCGCTGCGGAGTAAGGATCCATTATCGGTGCCACTGCCGCAACCGCCGTCGTCGTTATGCGAGTCGAATGGACTGAAGACCACGTCAGCGTAGGAGGGCGGATCTAGGAAAGATGAAGCCGTGGAGGTGGCGGGATTCCCGGTGTGGCCGGAGGCGGAGGAGGAGATGGGGAAGTGGAGGGCGGGCAGGGGAGCGAGAAGTGGATCCCCATCGGAGGAGGCAGAAATGGAGGCGGGGATGGAGGACATGGCGGAGCTGTAGGGGCTGGCGGAGGCGTCGGAGAGAGCGAGGCTCTCCATCTCTTCTCTCTCCGGAGGCGAGTCGAAGCAGCCAATCTCCGGACCCATCATCGCCTCTCTATTTCCGCAATCTTCCCCAGAAAAGAATCAATCAAACAAAATCTGAGGAGAATCGCCGGAGGAGGAAGCGATCGGAGAGAAGGCGATCGAAGGAAGGACTGCGCACCGACGGTGAGGATAAGGGACGCTGGCGCGAGTACGCAACGGTTGCCACGTTGGTCACGTGACCGCGCTGGGATCGATGGATTGTTCTGTTGCATCTCGAGGCGGTTGAATCGGTCCCGCTCGATTTGTTAAGGACCACTTATGACCAGGTCTAACATGGCCCAAACTATGTCTTATCGGATCCGTCTTACTCGACGGGTGTAGCCCGCGGACACGGACCCGTGCCACGGTCCCTAGATCGAATTTGGTCTAATTTTTTAGTAATTTCATAAAATATTAGTCATAATAATATTTTTTAAAAAAATATATACCGATTGTTTTATGAAGAAATTTTAAAATCAAAATTGTTGTAAATAAAATTTTATTTAAAATACTTTTTTATTGTTATTTTGCCATTACTTATGGTAGTACTTCCTATACAAATCTGCAAAGGTCCAGGATAAACTATGATTTATCAAAATATTAGGAGTCAAATGAAAAAGGCTGGTCTCACTGCAGAATAATGAATATTAGGGGTGGAAGCAAGGAACCGAACGGACGAGGCCGAGTTTAGGGTTTTGAAACATTTCGCGCTGCTACCGATCTGGTCCTGAGGAGCTCGATCGGATGGCGCTTCAATACCTCGAATCGCAGCGCAACGCGCAGCCGGAGCTCGCCGACTGGTACAGCGCCTTGGCGGATTTGTACCAGCGTAAGCTATGGCACCAACTCACCGCCAAGCTCGAGCAGTTCGTTGCCTTGGCGGTAGTTCAGGTATTCTCTTACCCTTGGTCATTTTTGCTTCTACTTTTGTTGTTTAAGTCACCTGGTGGGATTTAGCTGGCCATTCTCTTCGCCGTAGAGTAAGCTGCCAGTCTCCATTTTTATTTCTGTGATTCATCTGCTTGTGTAGCTGGATCTATGACGTTATTGGCAGTTTGATGCCTAAATTAAGAAAAGGAACATTTCGAAGGAAGCTTAAACAAATTAAAAGCAATTTTTATATGTAAGGTGATGTATATTTGCATGAGATTCTGCATTAAAGATTTATAACCCAATATCAATTTTATCAATTTTTCGTGTTGAAGATTTGATTATAGTTCTATAAATACAGTCTTAAAATCTTATTGCAATTCATGGACTCTTTATTTTTCTTTTGTAAATTTAACAAACTCATTAGGAGTTTTTAGGAGTCTACTGTGCATGGACATTGCCTAGCTTGATTGTTTGAGATTTTGATTTTGATGAGTGTAGCGTGATTTGCAGTTAACGGTGTGCCAGGATGCTTGTGGTAACCTAAAGAATTTGATTACCGGAGTATTTCCATTTTAAAAACTTGTTTTGTGAACATGGTTAGCTTCTGTTTATTCGTCTAGTGGCTCACACTTTTTTTTTTTTCTAATCTAAATTTAAGTAGAAACATATGTATTTCCATTACATGTCTATTGTCCAATTGTATGTTTAAATCTGTAGTAGGAGCCCAGGAGATAATTTACAGGCCTTGACTGTGTTTAATTATTCCAAGAGGCTCCTCTAACTGTTTTTGGTGTTAAACAAACTAGTTGAGTGGTGCAGCTAGCAGAAAGGATTCATTCAGATTTTGATATTTGGAATTTCATTCTTTTCAAAGAAGGGATTTGTTTTTCTGAGGAATGTGTTTGTTACAGTTCTCAATTGATAATGCACTTACCATTTTTTTTTTTAATTTTCTTGAAGTATGGCCAATCATATCTCAAGTGTTGATCATCTAACAATCCTACTTACTTTGCAGTCCATTAGATATTGTACAATTGTTGACATCCTTCCCTTGTAGTTTTTGATCCTAGCTTGCATGCAATTTAATTATCTTGGTTTAAAGTGTGACTTCTTTACCATATTTTAATTTGTCATCATATGCGCTTTGAAACATTTAAATAGAAACAGTATAACAAATTTTACAGCAGTAATATTTACATCAATTGTATTTATTTCTTATTGCATTGACTTCCATTCTAATAGATTTTGACTCTCAGAATTTATTGATATGCGTTTGAACATGTACATTCCATCTCAATCTTTCTTTTGTCGGCTATTGAGCTACACTCAAATGCTCTTTGATATTAATATTTCTTTTATCTTTTCTATTAAAGTCACAAATCCATCTTTAGCATTCTCATCTTTGATACATCAACTTTTTGAATGTGTTGCTTCCTAACATTTCAATGCTCCAATCCATAAAGTATGTAGATCATACAGAGGTTTTATAATTTTTTCCTTTTAGCCTAAGTGACATGACAATTATACAAAACTTTGGAAGCTCTAATCCATTTCTGCCACCCTTTCTTTAACCTGTTAATAATATCATATGTACTTGAAAATGGTCTAATTTAGAAGCAACAAAAGGATTTTGGTTCAATTGGTATTCAAATCGGCAGTGATATTTCTCAGATGGATTTACTTTTTAGATTGTTTTTTCTTTTCAAAATTTGTATGTTTCAGTTGTGGTTGTCTCCATTGACTTGGAACTTTAAAAAAAAAATTCCATGTTCAATACCATGAATGTTTTTTAGTCTCTATTTATGTACATCCATTGCTTATGAGAAACAAATTTTTTGATTGTCAGGACGATTTTGATTGCCTTTGTTGCATGGTTACCTGTCATCAATCCTAACTGGAGAATGTGTTAACTGTTTTCTGTTATGCTATTGGTTATCCTTAATTCTTTACTAATTTTGCTTATGATGTCACAATAACATTTTTTGTTTCACTCTGTAGGCCGGTGATGCTCTAATACAGCTGTATCATAACTTCATTACAGACTTTGAGACCAAAATCAATCTATTGAAGCTTGCTCATTTTGCTGTGGTGGTTTCGCGTCAATATTCAGAGAAGGATGCTGCAATTATCTACCTTGAGGGAATAATTGAAAAATTGCGTGCTACTCGAGAGTTGAGGATTGAAGAGCCAATCCTATATGTTAAAATGCAAATTGCTGCATTAAATCTGGAAAAAGGGGATCAAAAGGAGTGCAAAAAACTCATAGATGAGGGGAAGAGCACATTGGACAGCATGACTGATGTCGATCCTTCTGTTCATGCTAGCTACTATTGGATATCTTCACAGTATCATAAATCTCGAAAAGAATTTGCAGAATTCTACAAGAGTGCTCTTCTTTATTTAGCATACACTTCAGTAGAGTCTCTTTCAGCATCATTCAAACTGGTAAATGTGATATGTCTTTTTGGAAAGTGACTTTGCAGATTAATTGAACTCGCTGATATATCTGTATGCCTAACTCTCGAAAGGTAATCAAACTATCAATTAAAAAAACAAGGGAAGGCATAATAGAGAGCCACCATGCTAGAAACATCTCTAGGGCTTACCAGTTGCATCTTATACTATACAATCAGCATATTTTATTTTGGTTATTCATCTAGGAGTAAAAGAGGAGAAATGCTAGAAGTCATTAATTGGATTTTCATAGGTAAGTAGGCCTCGAATGTAATATGTTTCAATCCAAACAGGATGCATTTCATTTCAGTGGGTATGAAAATTTAAGGATTTCAAACCACAAAAGAAAAAAATAAGATTACATGTGAGAATGTCATCCTTGAATTTTGAGATCATAGAGATGGATAACTATCATGCCATAGATTCTTGTAAACAAATGGTAGACCTTCCCATATTCTTATCATAATTTTTTTTCTGAATATTAGAAATTGCCAGCGTTTTCTTAACAGGGAAATGCAAATTTGTATATATCTCTTGAATGAAGTATTATCCGCGTTACTTTCCTTATGGAGGCAGATAAAGTACAATTGACAATTTGGAGAAGATTGTTGTTCAACTTTCAGTTGTCAGAAGGATGGAAATAGCAAAGAAAAAAAATCATAGATTTCATAGTTTCCATCAGTTGATGAGTCTTAAATTTTTAAAAGTAGAGTGTAGAACGTCTTACAGTACTGTATAAAATAAAATGTTTTTCATGCATGTTCATACATTGAGGCCTGCTGGTTCAGTACAACACGTTTTAAGGGTAAGATTATTTTTACTGATAAGTTTTGGTCTTGTAGTAGCATGATATGATCTGTATGGAAACTGTTTAGTATATCATCAATCTATTGCCTTGAAAGCTACTTTTGAATCCATCTATTGCAAGAATTAATTTGCAGGCTAATCCTTTCATCATTTTTCTTAGTTCTTTGACTTATGAGAATTTCAGAACTGCACCTTTGCACATATTTACAAAAATAGTTTAATATTAATGCCTGTGATCCATTTGCCAAACTTGAATTTGCACTTATTTTCAGGACTTGGCATTTGATCTTTCTCTTTCAGCTTTGCTGGGCGATAACATATACAACTTCGGTGAATTGCTTGCTCATCCTATTGTAAGTCAGAGTTGTACCTACCTATTTCTATGAATGCTTGGCAATATTCGGTGGAAGAAGTATACTCTTTCATTTCCTAAAAAATCGAAAATTTCAACTTATAATTTTGAATGATAACTACTTAACTACAAAGTTTTCTTTGTTTATTATATGTTGTGTATTTAAATGCATTCATATGTTCCATTAGTTCACTCGGTATATCTTTATCCTGATATCCTTGTGCATGGATCTTTTCCCAGATTCTGCATATGTATATAGTCAATATAGTTTTTTTTTTCATTGTAACTTGCCATGTCTACTCGTATCTTTGAGCTCCTGATTGACCTACAGATCAATAGCCTCATTGGGACAAAAGTGGAGTGGCTTTATCATATTCTTCAGGCTTTTAACTCAGGAAATCTGATTAGATATCAAGAACTATGTCAGATCCATAACACTGCATTGAGTGCTCAGCCTGCTTTGGTAGAGAATGAGAGGAAGCTACTTGAAAAAATCAACATTCTGTGTTTGATGGAAATTATATGTAGGTAAGATCATTTGTAGGGAGATATCAACTTCTTCTCGATATGTGCCAGCGTGTCTTGTGCTCTTCTTTCTGTATTCTAGTTGTCTTATATATCATTCAAGATATGTTTTGTTTCGCAGTCGTCCATCTGAGGACCGGACTATTCCTTTGAGTATGGTTGCTGAGAAAACTAAACTTTCCATTGAAGATGTGGAGTATCTCCTCATGAAAGCCCTTTCTGTAAGCATAACATGTTTTGCCCTTGATTTAAGTTCATTCGTATGTTGCCTGAATTGGCAGCTTGTTAGTTGGAAAGATTTTTTAGAATTCAATTTTTTTTATTATGTTATTTTTTTCTTGTAGATTTCTGTTTTGCATGTTAGTAGCAAATTTTGATGGTGACTGATTACCTGTCTATTTATCCTTCATTTTTATGGCTATATTGTGTTTCTGTTTGATACCAAGTGTTATCTCTGTTTTGTAAGTTTCTCTTTAGTTTATCTTAAGTTGATGTTGTGGATTTTTTAGAAAGGATCTCTTCATTTCTACCTACGCTCAACATCCTATTGTTCACATGTTTCTTAGAAATAACCAGCTTAGGTTAGTGTTTACTTGGAAGAAGAGCAATTGGAGAGAGGGAGAGGGGGAGGGGAGACCAAGTATTTAAAACCTGTTTATTTGGGGAAAACATAGATAGGGGAGAGACCCTTCTGGCCTTCACTTTCACAGAAAGGATTCCATTGCAAGTATACAAACCTTAGATTCACAAGAATGTCAGATACTTGGTTCGACTAACATAGATTCTCTCCTGAATATGTATGCAGTTACTAGGATCAAAAGGCAAATATCTATTATGTTGGCATTCATTTCCCATGTAACTGGATATGGACCAGTTTGTTTCTATTTTCTAGCATCCACAACTCAAGAGGAGTGTTTCTTTTTTGTCCCCCCAGGTTCATCTCATTGAAGGCATAGTAGATCAAGTCGACGGAACAGTATACATCTCATGGGTGCAACCTAGAGTCCTAGGGATTCCGCAGATCAAATCATTGCACAGTCGTTTGGATTCATGGGTAGGGAAGGTGCGAATGGCCTTGTCTACTGTTGAAGCAGAGATACCTGATCTGATCGGCCATGACACAGCCTAACACATCCGGGATTCTTGCTTCATCCCCCGGCATGAGGTGCCCCAGCCAGGTAGGTAAGATCTCAGGCTAAAACATAATTTCCTAAAGATCGAGTTTGTATTTTGCACAAACAAAAATGCAAAAGAGAGTTTTTAATTAAATTATTTTGATATTTTATTCTCCTTTTGTATTTCTCACAGGGTTGTGATAGTTAGAATCGAGGTTATGGAACAATTTGTCCCTGACTAGAATCTTTTGAATATTCGTTATTTCCTCTTGATTTGTGAGTTTGATCAGAACAAAAACAGCATAATTTTCTTTAGGAATGGAGAGCAATCTTCAAATCAAGTCAAAGAAAATTTAAATTATGTGAAAAAAGTATGCAAGATCATTTCCACTTTTTATTGCTTATTTTTTTGAGATTGTTCGTTTAGTAAAGAATAAATGTTTTGCTCAATGTTAAATATTTATAAAAAAAATACAGGGTAGGATCGATGGTCATTTTCATTATTATTAAATATTTTAACTATTGATTTTCGTTTATTGGTATGATTCGCTGAGGTCTGAAATTGTTTCTCATAATGCCCCAATTATTTATTTTTCTTTTTTATCCAAATTATATTATTTATCTATTTTTCTAAGGAAAAAAAAAAGAATTTTCATAAAATAAGTTGAGATGA